>APFE030231577.1:0-62258 GCA_000404065.3 Pinus taeda
AAAATCTTTCTGGAAGGAAGCATATAAAGGAAAACAACAAATGAATTAAAGGGGGATGTTTTTTTATTATAGTGGAAAGTCTATCTTAGCTCAAAGGGAACTAGAGGATTCAATTTTGTTGGAGGAACAGGCTCATCTCTTGAGTAATTTTCCATTCACACAATTTGGTTAGGATTTTTATTAATTTTATCTTTAAATTTAAGATGCATTTGAAGGTTATAATATTGTTCAAAATTTTGAGTAAGGAGATTATGATTCTCACAAATGCCATTTTATGGTAAATTGATTTATCTCTGGATGTGATACACTATAGTGTGTAAGGATGATATTTTGATTGTATGGCCATGTCTATAGGTTCTTTGAAACAAGGTGAATTTTGTAGAAATATTCAATAAGGAACATATAGGGTGAAGGAATTGCCTTAAACTTATCTATGTGCAGTAGTTATTTTATTAAAAATAAATAAATAAATAAAATTTTTGATTATTATATATATATATTCTTTATCCATCATTAGATTTAACAAGTATCATAAACTCATTTCTTTTCTAGCTAAATATAATACTACATCTTAAGTAAAAGACATATTCTACATACTAAAATATGGAAATGCACAGATTTCATATATATATATATATATGAAAAGTATCACCACTGAGGATAAGAATTCTACTTCAAGATAATAACTTTGTGATAAAGAATAAGCTTTCAATCTAGATAGTTAACACTTTTCCTACATAGAGTTGTAGGGCTAAGTTTTCTTTCTAAAATTCTGTTTCCACATGTAATAATGACACAATTAGTTTTAACTAAAAGAATAGATGCTTTCGAGAGTAATGTATTGAGTCTACAATGAATTTGAGAGTGGAAGTAAGGCCTATGGGGAGAAAGGTGATTGATGACGAGAGGTCACTGGTCATGGCCAAGATGTCAACATAATTCATAAACCAACTATATTGGTTAGTTGGTTGGACAACTTCATGTGTCTTAAGACATTAATATCTTAATGAATCCTGGTTTTCACTTGCCTAAATTGCAATGGTAAGAGGAATCATTTTAGAAAATGGGAGTAGCATATACGATATGAAGAGTTACAACACATACGCTACATGTGCAAACAAAAGGACCGAAATGGAAGTAGTAGAACCCACAGATAACGTATAAACGATTAACTCGAAAATATTCATGTTCGTGCATTATCCTAGATACATGAGGTAAACTATAAATATATCCATTTATATTAAGGTGACAAATTCATACTTAGAATGAACAATATCAACAATGTAGAACATAGAGGTACTCATGGACCTTATTGTATACATATCCCTACCATTGGATCCATACAACTAATTACGCCATCGATGGAAATTCAAACAAAATTTCATATACATGTTCAGAAAAACCTTGAAACCCCTTTTGGGAATAGCTTATGTTCAGTTAAATAAAAGAAAATTAACATCAAACCCTGAGATTGTCTCAGTCCAGTATTACAATTTTACATCTTTAAGGCCATAAATGAGCTTTGAGAACATGAGCAATAATAAAGAGGAAAAAAGAACTTTACAGGGCATATCAGGCCCAAAATACTTATTTACACTACAGGCCAAAGGCCATCCATTTTCTTTCTAACTAAATCTAATGTAGGGAGGACTTGGTAATAAGGGTTCTCTAGCGAGTGACCCTGTACAACACTGGAAAACTCCTTTTTTATTTCACCCCGAATTGAAAAAAAAGACCATGGGGAACGTGAGGAAGACCAACCTGTAGCTGAAAAATTAGCAGTTAGAGGTGGAGGGAATTTCTTGGTTAAGTATAATTGAACTGAGTATAATTTTACAAGTAGTGGTAGTAAATTCATTCGAAGCAGAGGTGAGGATAATGGTAGGTAGTAACTGAATCCAAATTTAGAATACATATGAAAAGCGACATATAGTTTTAGTTGAAGGAATTTCATATAGTTTCCTATTTCACATCAAAGGAGAATCCGGTTAGTGCCTTGTAAACTAACACAACTTGTTATGGACTCTAAAAGAAATGTTAAATAACCAGAAGTAAAAATAGCACTATATAACTGAAAAGAGAACTCTAGAACGACCAAGGAACATATAACAACGATACTTGAGCCTCTGTCAAAGGGAAGACGGTGCCAAACAATAATCAGCCACGACTGGCTGGCGAACACATAGGTATCTAAAACTAGTGAATCAAATGAAAAAGAATATAATGAAAATGAGGTACTCGGCACAAAGTGAACCCAATGTTTGGTTAAAATTAGGAAATTATACAATGGTGGAAGGAACATAAATGTGTTTACTTAACGAAATCACGCGGGAGGTATCCATGAGAATTTCTAAGAGACCCCATGAGGGCAAAAATGTAGTACTCCAATAGGTAAAGGAGCACCCTAGAAACCATGAGATAATATTCATTTCAATTTGACAAGAATGAAAGGCAGTGTGCTAAAAAAAACGAGGGACGAATCTGATACAAAATCTACCTTACCCGTGTTCTCTGGTAGCGAAGTGCAAATTTAAGGGAGGGATATAGTTGCCACATAAACTAGTGGGAAAAATCCAGCTTCCAATGCACCAATATGTCCCATGTCATCCCTCTTTGTACATGACACACTTCCACCATTGAGAGAACCGAATGGAAGGAAAGATGATTTGATACACTAGTTAGGGTTTGAGAGAATGCATTGCCAACGTCGAATGGGCAAGCTAGATCTTCACCATTCGTATCCAAAAAGTTCTGACAACCATGTGAATGTCACATGGGTCTAGAGGCCGTGTCTCCTCACCATTTGCATCACAAATTTTCACAACACTTACCCCATTGTCCATAATACCATTTAAATCCCCTTGTGAAAGAAAACAAAAATAAACCAACCAATATAAAGGGAACGAGTAGTAATAATTTGGAATAAGAGCTCAATATAGGCCACCCTGGCGACCCTCATTGATTTTGCAGTAACATGAATGAATATAGGTTCCCTTAGAAATTGTAGGGCTTGCATTAGAAAGAAGATGAGTTAGCCTAACTTGGTTGTGGGTTTCCTCTTCTCTGGGACAAGTCCTTAATGAGGTCGTGTAGGGGCATCAAACTTCATGGGCTAACAAGCATTAGTGTGCAATATTTTTGTTGTTGATATTGATAGTTATTTTGGTTTCACTTTCTATATTTTGTATAACCATATAAATAAATACAATTAATCAAATTACTTGAAGTTTTTTTTTTTTTTTTTATGAAAATGAGGTATGTGACATATGGTATGAGACACAAGTAACAAAATTGGGCCTACATGGGATCACCACATTTGAATATAGATATGGGTAGAATTGGAAATTATGTTTGAAATGAATATACTAATGTTGAGTTGTGTGGAATTATAAGGTACTCAACTTGTAGAGATCATGACGGGTTTACAACAAGAGTTGATTGGATTCACAAAAAGCACTGAACATTTTTTAAAGCTAGTGAATAAAAATAAAGAATGATTAGGGATCTAATTTCAAAATCTAATCACTAAATAAGAGAAACAAGAGAAGATGGAGTAAAAATAGAACCACTAAAGAGGAAGAATGTTGAATCTGAAATAGAAAAATATGAAGGTGGGGATGAACCAAATAAAACCTATCCAAAAGACACAAAAAATAAGAAGAAAGTGGAGCTGCAAGGGGAGTTTAGAAAAATAAAACCCCTTACATTTGGTGCTGAAAAGGAAGAGGATAGAGATGCATGGATCCTAAATATAAAAAATTACCTCCAAGTTTGTGAGAATGAGAGTAATTCGAACAAAAATATTCACCCTTTATCAAATGCAATACAAAGTTGCCCTTTGGTGGAAGGAGGTCAAAATTGTTCATACTTTGAAAAAAAGGTAGTTTCCTTGAGGAATTCAAGAAACAATTGAAGTCTAGATATCTAAACCAATGATATTATGATGATTGAGCCATGGAAGATAATTAACTTTGGATGAGTTTGTGGCTAAATTTACCAAATTTTTTGTGTTATGTCCCCTATACCAAGGAGGAGAAAGCTAAAGTGTAGAGGATTTTAAATTGTTTAGCAGTCTCTTACAAGGAAATGATTAAGTTTGACAATCCTAAAAAATAGACTAATAAGTGAAAAAAGAAAGATTGTGTTATGAACAAATTAAAAATAGAGGAAAAAATTTCAAACCCTCCCAAAGTAAGGATCAAAATAATTCTATAGTGGGGGAAAGAAGATAAAAAAATTGCATATCTTAAAATTTTTGGAAAAGACCACAAGTGAAAGAAATTTAACATAGGGAATTCAGCTCATCGAACTCGGTCTCAAATTGGGTCCAAACCCATGGATTTGAACAATGAAAAGGAAAGAGGGGTCAAGGAAAGGGAACCTTTGAGGTGTTAGGAGTGTGGAGAATCTCACTTTTTGAGGGACTCTCCACATAACCCAAGTACATTCAAAACATTTGGGCTATACATGAGGCAACAACAATGAATGATATTCCTAGAAAATTTCCAAGGGTAGGTGAAACACTTGAGGATATGCAACCGGAACACCAATGCACTACGATCAAGCTTAAAGGTACGATTCTGAAACATATTTTTTTTGTCTTAATTGATAGAGGGGATAGTTTAAGTTATATTAGTCCCCAAAGTTTGGATAAAATGTAAGTTAAAAATGGAAAAATTTAAAAATGCATGGTTGTTACAACTAGCTACTAGCACAAAATGGAAGGTAGTTAGCTAGGTGAGACAATGTCCCATAAATTTAAACACATGTCCCACTAAAGTAAATTTAAATGTACTTCCATTAGGGTCATATAATATGTTAATAGGCATGGATTGGCTAGAAAAACATGGGCACTAATAAACTACTTAGAGAAAAAAATTAGTTTTGTATATTGTGAGGGACAAAAACAGTTGATAAAGGGCATATCAAAACCAATTTCAGTTAGAGAGATATCAACATTACAACTCAAAAAGTGTGCCACAAAATGGTGTCATTTATTTGCAGCGCATGTTGAAATAAGTGAACAACAAAGAGAAAAACAAAAATTGGATGAACTTTCAACTATTAGGGATTTCAAGGATGTTTTTCCATAAGAGATTTGAGGTTTAACCCCATGCACACACATAGATTTCTCCATTGTTCTAGTAGTGGGAGTAACCCAAGGGTCTAGAGAACTTGTTGAATGAGTGTTCCATAATTACTCGAATTAAGGATTGAGTTACAAAAACTACTCGATAAAGGCTATAATAGACCCATCATTTCACCATAGGGGGTTCGTGGGTTATTTGTAAAGAAGAAGGATGACTCATTCATAATGTGCGTAGACTATCGATGATTAAATGATTTAACAATTAAAAATAAATACCAATTGCCCCGTATTGACAATCTCTTCAATCAAGTAAGAGGGGCAACCATATTCTAAAAAGATGATTTAAGGACGATGTATCACTAAATTCTAATAAATATGAGGACATTCATAAGACAACCTTTCGAACCAGATATGGTCACTACAAATTTGTAGTGTTACAATTGAGTCTTACAAATGCACGAGCAACATTTATGTGTTTAATGAATAACATGCTTAGTAAATATCCTCATAAATTTATGATGGTATTTATAGATAACATTCTAGTATATTCCAAAAATGAAGAAGAACATAAAGAACATTTGAGTCTAGCATTGAAAACTTTAAGATAACACCAATTATATTTTAAGTTTAGCAATTGTGAGTTTTACAATGACAAAATTTAATATTTGGGTCATGTCATTTCCAAGGAGGGACTACGTGTTGATCAAGAGAAGGTTAGGGATATTTTGAATTGGCCCGTCCCTAAGGATGTGTGAGATGTGTGATCATTTATGGGAATTACATGATATTATAGAAGATTTATGGAAGGGTTCTCTAGACTCATCTACTTTATGACTTCCTTGCAAAAGAAAGGAACAAAATTTGAGTGGACAATGAAATGCAAGAAATTTTCAACAAATTAAAACATTTTTTAACACTCACACCTATTCTAAAAGTTGTAGATACAAAATGGAATTCATTGTATGTACTAATGCTTGCTTGGAGGGTTTAGGAGGAGCTTTGATGTAGAAGAATTGAGTCTTGGCCTATGAATCTATGAAACTCAAACCACATGAAAAGAATTATGTAGTGTATGATTTGCAATTCGAGGCTCTCATACATGCTTTAAAGATGTGAAGACACTAACCATTGTGAAAAAAATCAGCTTGATAACATATTATATTAGTTTAAATTATTTTCTCATCAAATGAGATCTTAGTGTTAGACAAGCTAGGTGGATGGTTTTCCTTAGTGAATTTGAATTTGAATTAAAAGACATTAAGGGTAAAGAAAATAAAATAGTAGATGCATTGAGTAGACATGCACATGCCCTTATGGAAATATCTATTCGGAGTGGAGGTGCATATCTTATGGAGCACGTTACGAATTCATTTCAGCAAGATCATAATTATCTAGAAATTCAACAAACATTGCAACAAGTAGAAATTTGAAGTTATTTTAAAAATTAAGAGAAGTTGTTAACCTATAGAAACAAATTCTATGTTACAAATGGAAGTACTATAAAATAGTTGATATTAGATGAATATAATAAGAAACCATATGCTCGACAACCCACATACCAAAATATGATAACAACGCTCAGAAAGGAATTTTACTAGCCTAACAAGAAAAAGGAAGTAGCAAAATATTTGTGTAAGTGTCTAGAATGTCAGCACGTGAAGGCTGAACACCAACATCGAGAAGGATTGTTGAGCCTACTAACCATGCCCGAATGGAAATGCAAGGTGATATCGTTGGACTTTATTACAATATTTCAAAAAAAAGACAACAACATGACTCCATAATGTTAGTAATGGACACACTAAGCAAGGTAACACATTTCATACTTGTACAATTTACTTATGGAACAAATATGATTGTAATTTTTTTTATGAAGTAGGCATTTCGGTTGCATGGAATACAAAGAATTTTACCTTCTGAGAGAGATGCTAAATTCACTTGCAAATTTTCAAAAGCTTTGTTTGGAGGAATTAGGACACAACTAAATTTTAGCATTGCATATCACCCACAAACAGATGGGATGAAAAGGACTAATTAGATTCTAATGTACTTGTTAAGAATGTATGTCATAGACATACTTGTTAGATGGGAATATTTCCTACATTTAGTAGGATTTTCCTACAACAAAAGTTATCAATTTTAGATCAAAATGAGTCTTTAGGAAGATTTGTTTGGTATAAAAAGCCTCACACTTCCGATTTGGAGACAAATTGAACACGTACTAATATTGGGACCATATGTGCTAGAATAATCAGAACATGTGGTATGAAAAATTAGAGAGAACATAAAACCTGCAGAGCATAGACATAAGTGTTGTGCTGACAAAAAAGGACCCACAAGGAATCTAAGGTTAGAGACCATGTATACATAAGAGTTAAACCCATGAAAAGCACTTTAAAAATCGGAACATGTACCAAATTAGCCCCATGGTTACGTGGCCCTTTTAAGATTCTAGATAGAGTGGGACCAATAGCATATCAACTAGCACTCACTAACAACATAAAATTACACAATGTTTTTAATGTATCTTTGTTAAAAAAGATATGACCATGATAATTCTCATATAATTGATTGGAATTTGATACTAGTGGAACTAGAAGGAGATTTCTGATAAAAAACATTCCACATACTAGATGAGAGATAGATATTGTTCTCGAATCGAGACATCATTTAGGTTAGAATGCAATGAAAGCACTTTACACATGAGGAGACCATGTGGGAAATGGAGAAGAAAATGTGGGATGTCTTTCCAACACTTCTCTAGAAGGAAGTCAATTGGATAATAAACACCAAGGACTATGTTGAATAAAAGGGGGGGAGGGTGTAATACCCCTGTTTTCTTTATGTTAATGATTTACTATTCTTAGATATGGACTATTGTTAGACTCGATGACTAATAAGTCCATGTTGGATTTGTGAAACAATGTGAGAAATAGAAATTAGTGTGATGTAATTAATAGATTAATATTCTTAAATAAAATATTGGAAATTACTCAAAGAACAAGAACTAGAGTCAAAATATTTCTTTCCAATTGGAAACAGCTATGGTTGGATAAATCCACGCTGCACCTTCCCAAAGATCTCCGAAAAATTCTAAGGATAAATGATTAGAAAATAATAGATTTGTTATGATGGGAGAGAAATATCATAATAAATTGCTTAGTTCAGGAAATATAGTAGGATTGGGATTAAATAAATCATTGTGGGAGAAAAAGGAATAACTTAAAGAAAAAAAGGAAAGTACATTTCTGAGCAAAAAAAGAAAAATTCCTAGGGAGTTGGGTTGGCAAACCCAAAAGGTAGGTGTCGAGTCATAAAAAGGGTCTTTTTCACCTCTAATTACCTCACATTAACTTGTCAATCCAGGAACATTTTGTTATTTCAAAGAGTGTCTCACTTTGAGGCTGTCATTTGTTAGAGTAGTGCTAGTAGTATAGTACTCAAAATACAAGATTAAATGGATGTTTAAAACAAGATCTACTTACAGTAAAGCACTTTAAAGCTGAAATCATACATTTGGGAAACTAAGCAATTTATGAGTCAAGGGTCAAGTAACAGTAACTCATCCCTCTCTAAACTGATGTAACTAAAGACAATCAAGGAATAGATCGTCAATGTGGGGACTAGACAACAAATGTCAATGCCCACTATAGTTTCAGATCATTGTGCACACCAAAGCAATGATAACGCAAATAATCAAGAAATGGAACAGAAACAAGAAATGGAACAACAACTAATTCTTATGAACAACAACACCTTAATCTTCAGAAATAAGTGCAGCAACCGTATCCTACAAAAATTAGGTAGCAATCTTTATTCTAAGGGTAAATCGGACAACACACGGAAATATAACGACAACTGATTAGCAATGAAATATAGAACCGTACTGAGAGTCAAATGTAAGTGCATGATAAACCAAGATAAATAGCACACCCGACACACCTTAATATTGAGAAAAATAGTAATCTGAT
Source organism: Pinus taeda (assembly GCA_000404065.3). NCBI lineage: Eukaryota > Viridiplantae > Streptophyta > Pinopsida > Pinales > Pinaceae > Pinus > Pinus taeda. The sequence goes on from APFE030231577.1 coordinate 9,061, forward strand.
TTCGATACCACAAATATTAATCTTAGTTATAAAGAATAGTGATTGTAATTCATAATGGAACAGCAATGTTAGCTAAAAAACAATTGCAACTAAATGTAAACCATATATGAATACAACAATACCAACTTATGAATGTTACAGCATGGTTACCTTATAATTGAGGAGCATCAATATTCCATAAAGACCAGCAATATTAGATAAATGATTAAAGGAAAAATAATGTGTTACAGGGCTAGAGTGAACAATACAACATTCCTAGTACAGAGAACGAGATCGCTTAGTGGAACATAAATCAAATATAACAGAGCCGTGATGTAAAATAACAAAACATATGCGATTACCGGAAAAAACTCATAATGAAAACCATGCACAAACAAAAGGTAATGGTATAGGAGCAAGTGTTCCATGAGGGAAGGGCCCTTAGCCTCCATGGACACACCGCTTGAGATTATTCCAGGATCAAAGATGAAACAACAACCAGGTTTATATTAACGCATTAAAATAGAATTACAGCCGATCACTTCTCAACGAGAGTCGATGATCAAAGTCTCAAATTCAAGAAAAGTTAAGGCATAGATATCAATGATGCAAAAATAGTTAAAGGAGTGATCCCTCACGATCAAAACATCCTAAGGGATTCGCCAAACTGTTAATTCCTTTTTATCCATTTGTTTCCTTGCACCGAGTCAATATCTCCATTTCCTTTCCCTAGCTCATATGCTTTAACTTGGATCACCTTGTTTGCATGTGGTTCCCCGGCAAATGGACAACAATTAACTTGGCCCTATCTTTTTCTTTGGAATGACAACCTTTCATTTTTCCCTTTTCGTGCATAAGAAATGGCAATTATGAGTGTTTTCGTGTTGCATATTAATTCTACAGATTTGGTCATGATTTCTTATTATCTACCTAGTTCATCATGCAGCCAAAATAATCAACAAAAACATACCTTCTTTAGTACTCCACAGTAGGACAATGCCAAGAATCTATTGGCAAGGAAAATTATAAAGGAAAGATACAAAAAAAAATCAAAGGGGTTTTCTTATTAGAGTTGCAAGGCTATCTTAGATTGGGGGAGCTAGAGGATTGAGTTCATGGTTGGGAGGAACGAGGTGAGTCCTTGAGTAATTTTCCATTTAACAAATCTAGTTAAGATTTCAGTTAGCTTTCTCTTTAAATTTAGGATGCTTTTGAATATTGTAATACTCTTCAAAACTTTGAGTAACTAGATTATGGTTCTAGGTGATTTACTAAGGAAAAGTGAGATTAAGTAGATTTTATGGTAAAATGATTTATCTCTACATGTTACATACTATGGTGTGTAATGATAAGATTTTAACCATGTGAGCATGTGAATAATTTTCTTTCGAAAAAAGTTAATTTTATAGAAATATCCAATAATAAACAAATAGGGTAAACTAATTAGCTTGGACATATCAATGTGTAATAATAATAATAATAATAATAATTATTCTCACCATTAGTATTTCTATCTTTACCCACGAGTAGACTTAACACGTACTCATAAACCCATTTATTTTCGAACGAAAACTGTAATATATTTTCATTAAGAAGGAAAGGACTTATTCGACGTACTAAATTCTAGAAGTGCGTAGATAGCCAAAATAAAAAACTATACAAGGCTAGCAGACAAATATCACTAGTGAGGATAAGAATTCGAGTTCAAGGTAATAACACTATGGTAAGGAATAAAAGGATAATTTTATTTTTTCCAAGAAACACACCTCAATTAGTGAAAGGGGTCAATAAGAGATAACAAAGACTCGTAATTTTTAACGCTTTGCATGAATAGAAAGTAGATAGTTAACACTTCTCTTGCAAATAATCATAGTGCAAAGTTTTCTTTTAAAATTTATGCTCCCACACGTAACAACAACACAATTTGGTTCAACTAAATCAAACAACAACACAATTAGGTTCAACTAAATCAAATAAATGCTTTCTATAGTCATGTATTATGTCTCGAAAAATTTTGAGAACAAAATTCAGACCTATGGGGAGAAAGGTGAATTACTATCCGAGGCCACTGGTCGTGGCTAAGATGTCAAGATAATTCATGAATGAACTGTATCATCCCATTCACTAAAAACATTTAGGTACCTTAAGAGATTAATACCTTAACGAACCCTCGTTTTCACAGGCATAAATTGCAAGGGTAAAATGAATCATTTTAGAAAATGGGAGTAGAATATATGGTGTGAAGAGTTACAACCCAGACACTACATGTGAAAAAAGAAAAAAAAGGGCCAAAAATTTTAGCAATAGAACCCATAGGTAAGATATAAATGATTAACTCGAAAGTAATCATGTTCGTGGATTATCCTAGATACACGAGGAACATTGTAAATATATCCTGCTCTGTTAAGGCGACCGAATTCATACATAGAATAAATAATATAAATATTCTAGAACGTAAAGGTACTCATGGACCTTACTGTATACATATCCATAACTTGTAGGAGGATCATTAGCAGTTAGAGCTGGGGGGAATTTCTCTATTAGGTGGAGCTGACGTGAGCATAATTTTGCAAGTACTTGTATAAATTTCATTCGAAGTAAAGGTGAGTATAATTGGCGGTAACAACCAAACCAAAATTTAGAATACATATCAAGAGCAACATGTACGTGTAGTTGAACAAATTTCAAACACTTTCACATTGCACATAAAAGAAGAACTCGGTTAGTGCCTTGAAAACTGACGCAACTTGTTATGCACTGTAAAAGAAATGTTAAATAACCAAAAGTGCAAAATATAACACTATATAAGTGAAAATAGAACCGTAGAAGAAAACCAAGGAACCTATAACAATGATACATCAGCATCTGTCAATGGGAAGACGATGCCAGAGAATAATTTTCCACAGCTCGCTCGCGAACACATATGTATCTGAAACTACCGAATCAAATGAAAAATAATATAATAACAACCAAGTACTCTGGCACAAAGTAAATCCAATGTTAGGTTAAAGGTAAAAAATTAGACAATGGTGGAAGGAACAAAAACATTTTTGCTTGATGAAATCACTCGGTAGGTATCCATGAGAATTTCTGAGAGACCCGGTGAGGGAAACATTGTATTACTCCAACACGTAAACGAGCACCCTAGCAACCATGGGATGGAATTCATTGCAATTTGATTTCGAATGAAAGGCATGGTGCTATAGAAAAAAATAAGGGGGACTAATCTCATACAAAATATACCTTACTAGTGTGTTGGAAATAATAATCTCAACCACAGCCTTAACACATTTAGAAACACCATGCTTTCCTAGTAAGGCACTACATTTTTGCTTATGGACAAAAGTTAGAACAGAAGTTCATACTAGAGCATTCCAATCCATAACAAAAGTTAAGGCATTTAATGAATTTTATTAAATAGATATGGCCAAACATTCATTGGACTACTCTTGCCCACACTCCACAACACCTCCAAGTTGAGAAAATCATTTACTATGTAAAATCGCCCATGTTGGGTATTGAATATTTTCTCTATCATGTAATTAATGTCAAATTTGTATGTTAGGTAAATATGGATGAAAAAGTCATTTGTTATGTTGGTAATGTTGGGAAAGTTAGAGAGCTAGATTACTTAGAAAAGTGGAGGAAATATTGGAACCAATTTTAGAGAAGTTTACTCTGCAACCCTAGTGATGCGTAAATCGGAGTAAGTTTGTTGCGTTTTTCACTTGGAGTTGCACCTTCCATTTATCACAAGAATGTAATTTCTTTACGTTTTGACATATAATATAAAGTGTGGTTAGTTAAGTTATGGTTTTAATCTTACACAAGTAAATTTCCACAACCTCTTTTATTCTACTCTACTTTTCCATGAGTGAACTCTTTTTTTTAATTAAGTCCCTATGTGGTTGTGATATCCTCACCGCAACCTAAGATTTACCTTCCCACAACTCAAGTTGACCTTGCTTACTTTGCGGCAATTGATTTCTGACTTCCTTTGCGCTCGTAAAATTATTTTTCTAAGATGGTATTAGAGCTTGTTAAATATTGTTAGTGTAAAAACAAATGTTTTTACAAGAAATTAAAATTTGTTTCGAGAGGAGATTGTTTTTAGCATATTTCTCTATAGGTAGAAATTTTTTATTTCACCCAGAAATTGAGACATCAAGCACAAGCCTCACTAATCCTCATATACCTCATTTTAAAGGAAAAAATTAAGATTATTGGGCTATTACAATGAAGGCCTTGTTTTCCTCTCAAGACATTTGGGATTTGGTGGAGAATGGTTTCGAAGAACCAAAAGATGTAGCAACATACAATGCCTTGTCTCAACGAGAAAGAGATTTGTTAAGGGACAACATGAAGAAGTATTCAAAAGCCTTGTTATATATTTTCCAAGCAGTTCATGAAAGTATTTTCCCAAGGGTTGCAGTAGTAATGAAGTTCAAGCAAGCATGGGACACTCTCGAGACAACCTACCAAGGTATGGAAAAAGTCAAGACAACAAAGTTCCAAATGTTGAGGAGAGATTTTGGAACACTTTGTATGAAAGAGTCTCAGAATATAGACTCATTTTCTACACATGTAAGTGTGTTGGTTACTCAAATAAGGTCTCATGGTGAGACACTTGAGGAAAGAAGAATAGTTGAGAAAGTTTTGAGAAGTTTTCCAACAAGGTTTGAGGCCATTGTTCTAGCCATAGAAGAGACAAAGGATCTCTCACAGTTCTTAGTGGATTAGCTTAATGCATCACTGATTTCTCATGAGCATAGATTGAATAAAGTAGCAAGCTCCTCATTGGAGCATTCCTTCAAGACACAAGTTTCCTTTGGTCAAGGTCGAGACAGAGCAAGATCATATGCTAGAGGAAGAGGAAGAAGCCCACATAAAAGTGCAACAAGTAGCCCTTCATGCTCAAGTGGAAGGGGCAACAATCAAAATCCAAGTCAAGGCCAAAGCGAGAATCAAGCACAATGTGAGAGGTATGATAAATCTCAAGTTCAATGTCATCACTGTAAGAAGTATGGTCATTATGCAAATGAATGTAGAAAGAAGCAATATGACATTAGTAACAAGCCAAGTGTAAATTTCACAAAAGAAAATCAAAACCATGATAGCATGTTTTTATCTTCTAATGTAGCACAAGAAAAACAAATTGATATATGGTATCTAGATTCCGAGTGTAGCAACCACATGTTAGAGAACATAGAATTTTTTTCCAATCTAGATGAAAGTGTGAAATCTAAAGTGACATTAGGGACTGATTACAAAGTCTCTCTCATGGGACAATGAAGAGTTAATATCCTAACAAAGAAGGAGGAGAAGAAGTACATCTTAGATGTTTACATTGTCCCTAGTATGCAGCATAACCTCATAAGCATTGAACAACTCATGCAAAATGGATACAATGCCTTCAAGAATGATGTATGCACAATTTTGGACAGGCCTCTAAGTAGACAACTGATTGCAAAAGTTTAGATGACAAACAATAGAATATTTCCCCTAAAGATAAGATCCGATTTGAAGGAATAAGGTGCACACGCAGAACTATCAATGAACTAACAAGAAGATGGAAGAAATGAGGCAACTATCACACAAGTGAACTATCAAGTAGAGATCAACGATGAGAACTGGTTATGGCATTTGAGATTTGGACATCTCAACTTTGGAGGTTTGACTTTGCTACATAGGAAAGGCATGGTGAAAGGGTTACCACTCATGGAAAAACTAGATAGCCTACGTGAAGTGTCCACTCAGGTTTATGTGGATCGATGCAGACACCATCAATTGGTGAAACACACTATGTATTGACATTCATATATGAATACACAAGGAAGACATGGGTCTATCTCCTAAAACAGAAACGTGAGGTGTTTGAGTGCTTTCAACAGTACAAGGCTCTTGTTGAGAAGCAAAGTGGACACTACATCAAAGTCCTTAGGACAACCAAAGCTCGCGAATACATCTCAAATGAATTCCTTCGATTTTGCAGGGAGCATGGAATTCACAAGAAATTTACAACAAGACATACACCTCAGCAAAATGGTGTGGTGGAAAGGAAGAATAGCACCATTATGGAGATGGAAAGGAGTATGTTGAAGGAAAATCCTTTGCCAAATGGCTATTGTGATGAAGTTGTTCCATGTGTAGCATATACCTTGAATAGATTTCCAACCAAAAACATCAAGAACATAGTTCATGAAGAGGCATGGAGTGGAAGAAAGCATAGTGTCACCCACATGAGAGTTTTTGGATGTGTGGCTTATGCACATGTCCCAAATGAGTTGAAGAAGAAGTTCGACAGCAAGGGGGAGAGATGTACATTTGTTGGATACAGTGATGAATCTAAGGCATACAAGCCCTAGAATCCATTAACCAAGAAAGTAATAATCAACAGAGATGTGTAGTTCATAGAAAAGGAAGCATGGGATGGAAGTTTAGAGAGGACAGTTAATTTGAAAGCATGTATACCACATGAGGACAAAGAGGAATTAACAAGAACACGTAATTCCTCAACAGTGACTCGCTCTACAACTATTCAAGCACAACAAAACACAAAGCAAGTAACACCATCAACAAACTATAGGACAACGTCACATAGCCAAGAAAGTGCTTCTCTAGGAACACCACAAAGCATAACATCAAGTGACATGTCAAGCCCATCTTCAACAAGCACAGGAAGACCAAAATTCAGAAATCTAAATGAAATTTATGAGAAATATGAGGTTGATAGTAGCGCTAGTATGAATTCATTATTTTCTTTGTTTTTCATAGATGACCGAATCCAATTTGAAAATGCAGTCAAATAAGAAAAATGGGTTGCGGCAATAGAGGAAGATATAATAGCAATAGAAAAGAATGACACATGGGAGTTAGTGTTCCTGCCGTAAGGAAAACAAGTATTTGGAGTGAAGTGGGTCTATAAGACCAAGAGCAATGTCGATGGGAAGATTGAAAGGCACAACGCAAGGCTATTTGTCAAAGGATACAACGAGCAGCATGGAAGAGATTATTCAAAGGTGTTTGCGCTAGATGCGAGGATGGAGACGATGCATACAGTTATGTTATTTGCCACGCAACATAAATGGAAAGTATATCAGAAGAGCAAGCCCACACCAACTCCAAGTGTCATGGGGTTGAAGTTGAGCAAAGAATATTGTAGTAGCAATGTCAATTTGACTTTATGTGAAAGTATGATAGGCAACTTGATGTATTTGACTGCCACTAGGCTGGATATAATGTATGTAGTGAGCTTGGTGACGAGGTTCATGGAGGCACCCAAGGAGATGCATTGACAAGAAGCGAAATGGAATCTAAGGTATGTCAATGCGACAAAGAAATATGGCATTTTGTACACCTTAACATATGATTTTAGGCTGGTTGGTTACACCGACAATGATTGGGAAGGAAGTGTCGATGACAGAAATAGCACGTTAGGTTACGTTTTTCATTTGGGTTATGGAGTCATTTCATGGGCCTCCAAGAAGCAGCCAATAGTGTCACTGTCATCATTAGAAGTTGAATATGTTTCGGCAACAGTAACAACGTGTTAGGAAGTTTGGATGAGATAAATGTCGAGGGAACTTCGCCACAAGCAAGAGGGAATGACAACTATTTTCTGTGACAACACATACACAATTGCATTATCAAAGAATTATGTTTTTCACAAGAGGAAAAAACTTATTGATGCTAAATATCAATTTATTAGAGAGTTGATTAACAATGATGAAATTGTGTTACAACACTGCATGTCATAGGAACAATTTGCTCATATTTTCACAAAGCCATTGGCACTTGGAAATTTTGTTTATCTCAGATATTGTTTGGGAATTGTCAATGGAAGCAGTTGTTATTAAGAGGGAGTGTTGGAAATAGTAATCCCAACCACTCCCTTAGGACACTCACAAACACCATGCTTGCCTAGTCAACCACTGCACGGTTGCGATTTTGTTGGCACGCAGAAGGACATATGTCAGTACAGAAGTTCAGAGTGGACCATTCCACAATGCACCATAGAAGTGAAGGAATTTAATGAAGTTTATTAAATAGATATGGGAAAAAATTCATTCCGCGACTGTTGCCCACACTCCACAACACCTACAAGTTTAGAAAATCATTTACGATGTAAAATCGCCCATGTTGCGTATTAAATATTTTCTGTCATGTAATTAATGTCAAATTTGTATGTTAGATAAATATGGATGCAAAAGTCATTTTTTACGTTGGGCATGTTGGGCAAGTTAGGGATTGAGAGTCTGTGAGGTAGTGAGGAGAAAAGCATGGAAAAAATATCGGTGAGCACGTGAAATCGAGTCTTACGGAGTTTAATAGAAGTTTACTCCGCACCCCTAGTGATATGTCAATCACTGAAAGTTTGTTGTGTTTTTCACTTGGACATGTAACCTCCTTTTATCACACGCATGTAATTTCTTTATGTTTTGACATATAATATAAAGTGTGGTCACTTAATTTATGGTTTTAATCTTACACAAGTAAATTTCTGTAACTTCCTTTATTTTACTTTGTTTTGCAGTGAGTGAACTTTGTGTTTTAATTAAGTCCCTATGTGGTTGCAATATCCTCGTTGCAACCTAAGATCTACCTTTCCGCAAATGAAGTTGACCTTTCTTACTTTGCCGCAAATGATTTCTGATTTCCTTTGCCCTTGTAAATTTTTTCTAAAATAGTGTTTTGTTGAAGCCAAGTGCAAATTTGAGCGAGGGATATGGTTGCCATGATACCTGGTGGGAAAACATCAACTACCACAGAACCAATATCTTTCATGTAAACCCTTTTTGCACACAACACACTTCCACCAGAGAGAGATCCAAATGCAAGGGAAGGTGATTCAAGAGAGACGTTAATGTTTGAGAAAACACATCACCACTGTGAGATGGGAAAGTGAGATCTTCACCACTCATATCGACCCCAACTTCTAAAAACCATGTGAAGGTTATGTGGGTCTAGAGGTCTTGTCTCCTCACCATTCACCTCACAATTTTTCACAACACTAACCTCATTATCTGTAATACCTTTTAAATACCATTGTCAAAGAGAAAAAAATAAGACAATCAATATAAAGTGATCGGGTATTAATAATTTGGAATTAGATTTCAACCTAAGCCACCAAGTTCACCCTCACCGATTTCACACTAACATGATGAATATAGTTACCCTTAGAAATTTTGTGTTGCACATTAAAAGAAAGAGCAAGTAGCCTAACTTTTTTGTGAGTTTCCTCTTCTCTAGGACAAGTCGCCAATGAGGTCGTGTACGGGGATGAAAATTCATGGGTTAACAAGTATAAGTTTGCAAGACTTGTCTTACTCATATAGATAGTTATCTTACTTTCACCTTCTAACAATTCACTAAATTACTCAAAGAAAAAAAAAGTTGTGAAAACGAGGTATCTCGCATGTAAATTACTTGAATACTTAATGATCACATTTGTATTGTTTATCAACTAACATAATATATATGCGTTATAGGAAAATATAGAAAATGATCTTTATGGTAGATATATATGGACACAATATATTAATTATGCTCACAAGGATGTCTATTTTGGAATAGAGCTTGCAAAATTTAATTTAATTATCAATCATTATTTTGTATATGGTAGTGATTTAACCTCCACACAATATTCTATAATATCTATAGTAGTAGTCATTAATTAAAGTCTCAAAAATAGTTATCCATTTTTATCCCTTCAATTAAATTGATTAATTAAAAAAATGTGATATGAACATGTGACATATGGTTTTTTGTATATGTGGTATTAGTAACCTATGGTTTTGACTAATGGTGTTGTAACTAAGAAACTTTATAGGTTAGGAAACCTATTGGAAAGTAATGCTGAATTTCCCATGATTATATATATATATATTATAATAATAATATATATATATATATATATATATAATTCCTTTTCCAATTACAAGTACTAATAATAATTAAAATAGATTCATAATATAGTTAATTATGTTGATACATTGTTACATTCTCATATACGGTTTTAGAATTCTAATTTATATTATCCATAATTATAGGTGGATGGTCTAGATTTAATCTCCATGAAATATTATAAAATAATATTAAAAGTATTGACATAATGAAATGTTGAGATTTTATTTATTTAAAATTTTGTTATGCCCATTTTTTTCCCATTTAATTAAATTGATTGTGTTGATAGGGTCAATTCTACAACCCATTGTGCAGAGGAAGTGTAATTTTGTGCTTGGTCAAGGTGGGATATATATAGTATATATATATATATATATAATATATATATATATATATATATATATATATATATATATATATAAATATCTATATATATATATATATAAATAAAAAACAAATAGTTCATGAGGACATAGATAGATGATGATCAGTTGTGTTATTAAGGCATTAATAGATGTTAAGTTACAGGGTCCATTTCCTTCCCTATTCGATTGTTATTCTTATACATGACCATGATGTAGCCTCACAAATTGAACGTACAAAAAAAAATATACATCTTTTATTAATCAAAAGTATGATAAAACATAGTCCCACTCTAATTGTGCTTTATTTATTGGTTGTTGATATTACAATCCAATACAAAGAAGATATGGTAAAAACCTTTAACTCTATTTTCAGTTATAAATAAAATATTTCCATGCCCATATGAAATAAGATAATTTTATATGAACTTTTAAATTTAAAGTATTTAAACAAAAAAATAAAGAAAGCTGAGATTAATTATATATTTCCATTACATACTTAAATAAGCCAATTTAGTATCCATGATAGCTAATTTATTTTCATTACAACTTTAGAAAACACATAAATATATATGTATATATGAACCACAATGTGCAATCATAATTAATTGAAGGTAAAAATGAAATATATTTAAAAATATATCAATAGGAAAAAATCTTTATTGTAATTCTTAAATAAAATATCCTAATTCTTATGTTAACTAAATTATTTCAATGTCAACGATTTACATATTATATGGTTTAAAGTAGTAGTATAATAATAATAATAATAATGTCTATACATTATATAAAGAATTGAAAAATAAATTCTATTGTTATCACAATTCAAGTTCCATTATGTTAACATTTTGAAACCATTTATTATTTTAATGGAGCAAGTATTTTTTGGAATTGCATGTTTATGCTATAATTATTCCACATTTCAAGGGTTATATTCCATTTGCATACAAAAAATGAATTTAAAAATGAGAATATATATATATATATATATATATATATAATATATATATATAATATATATATATATATATACATAAATATATATATATACATATATATATTATAATATATATATATATATATATATACATATATACATATATATATATAATATATAATAGAGAGAGAGAGAGAAGAGAGAGAGAGAGAGAGAGAGAGAGATCTAAACTATCATCTATCAAGTTTCTAGATCTTTACAATCCTTGGAGGTACAATTTTTTAAGTTTTTTCACTACAAAAAGTGTTTGCACCTCAAGAAATTTGATGCTCTCAATTTGATGTAGGAGCATCCAAGCACTCTTCATTAAAAGAGGAATCCAAAGTTGAGAAGGAGGAGGCATGGAAAAATGTGCAAACTAGGAGGCAAATTCTGTTAAAACGGGGCTAAAGTGATGAAATGGATAAAGTCTCTAGAAGACTTATTTAATGTAATTTAATCTACGATGTATGTGTATTGATAGATTTACTCGTTTGTTGAGTGATTGTGGGAGAAATTCATGGATCGTAAATGATCCCTCCCTTTCGTAACTTCTTATATAAGAGAGTTTGTGTAAGGTGGTGAGATATATAGAGTGACAGATAGAGATTTGTGAAACCGGAGTGTAGATTCAATGTAGCTGAGAGGGGGAACTATGACTAAGGCTGAAATGCCTTAGGTTGTAATAGAAGTTTGTATATATATAATGAAAATATCTGAGAATTGTGTGAAATTTGTGTATTTGGATAGTTATGCTTTTTGAGTTACCCTTTGTTGTTCGAGTGTTGATAAACCATCAATCACTAGAACAATCGATGGTGATCAAATGTTAATTGAATTATTGTTATATGGGTGTTGTGTGTGAAAACAGAGTATGGTAGAGGAATTGTGTTTTAACACAAATTCCATCAATAGAAAACAAGATCAAATCAAAGAAGGAATAGACGAAGTAATGAATATGAGCCTTCGGATCTTATAGATAGACGGTTAGTATTAAAGATCGATGGTGGAAGGCGAGGCAAAGACGAGAATCAATCTGGATCATCAGATCTACACATGGGTGAAATCGATAGATATTGGGTCAGAAGATGCATTCTGGTTAATTCAAAAACCAGACCTGATATCGATTAAATAACACTTTAATATTCCCATTGGCTCCGTCCAAAGGAAATAGGAACATGGAAAAAATTGGACCCGAAAAATTATAATTCACAACCTAAAATCCTATCGGCTCCAAAAGAACGACTAAATGTCACGCAAGTTCTCGTGCGATGATGTGAAAACCATTGGATCAAGAGCGAGATTGATGGTCAAGATTTGATCGAAAATCGCATTTCGCAGAAGTTAAGTGCTGGTGGATGGTGGAAAACTGCGATATGCAATGAGGCAAGATTGTGATATTGCCATGAGCTAGATTTGTGATATTGCGATGAGAGAGAACACGATGAAGCGTGAGCCGTTGGATTGGAGAATGTGATGGATGACGAAGATTGAATCTGATAGAGTTCGGGTGAAGTGACTAGCCCAAGAAGTTTATGGATACAGATTTAATTCTTTTGAAGTCCAGTCTTTATCCGTCAAGTGGAATCGGCATTCGATTGTGGGTTTCGTGTGTATTCTGATAAGTTGTGTTGTCCATGTTTTTAAGGCAAAAGTGCCAATTAACACTTCCAATAGAAACATGGGCCCATAACCTAGATGTCCATAATCGATATTTTGGAAATGAAAGGGATATTTCCTTAGCGCAATTTCTACTTTCATCAGAATTCTTGCTAAATTTGTGGTTAAGATGGATCTATACTTGATAAAACTCTAATTATCACAATAAATCACTATCAGATGCATCTTCTGACCAAACAAACAAACCAAGATCTTCCTCATGTAGGTAACCTCACATTCAACCATGTACTATGCCTCTCCCATGTACTACACCAATAAACTGCAGATGACTCGATACTAAAGATCCCTCCTGATGTGCTCTTCTTATCAGATGGACTCCCTACCCAATATGCATCAATGAAGCCTTGAAGCTTCACTCCCTTTGTCTGTCTGTACCATAACCCAAACTCAGTAGTGCCTCCCAGGTATCTCAATACATGCTTTTCCGCCTTCTAATACAACTTGGTAGGCCTAACAATCGCTTCACTAAGCTTGTTAACTGCATAACGCATATCTGGTCATGTGTTCACCAAATACATGAGTGAACCCACAAGCTGCATGTAAACAATAGCTTCCGCTACTTCTCATGAAGTAGCATCCTCCTTCCTCCAGTTACTAGATAGAGGATTCTCCATGGATCTACTACTCTCCATGTGGAATCTCACAAGTTCTCATTAGCATACTTTCCTTGAGAAACAAACAACTCCCAATCTCCCTCTCATACCTCCATGTGAAGAATGTAATGCATCAGACCCATTTCCTTCATCTAAAACTCTCTTGCAAGGTTTTCCTTGCAATATTTCATGAGATTCTCATCACCTGTGAGTATGAGATCCTCTACATAAAGTAAAACGATCAAAAGCTTACCTTCCACCACTATGTGATATGAGTTCACACCTGATTCACTCTTCGTGAAGCCCAAACCAGTGAAGTAGCTCTCTATCCTTGTGTACCAAGCACGGGGTGCTTGCCTCAGCCCATACAACGTTCTCTTGAGTCGACACACATGTGAATCATGGTCTAAGGTTTCAAAACCTTCAGACTACTCTATGTAAACCTCTTCCTCAATCATGCCATTGAGGAAGACAATATTCACATCCATCTTATGGATCTTCCAACCCCTGTATTCTAATAGTGCCAAAATAGATTAGATAGTTGAGTACCTTGTAACAAGAGAAAAGGTCTCATCATAGTCAATCTACTCTACCCACGAAAAGCCACGGGCCACAATTCTGGCCTTATGATTATCCAAACTATCATTTGCAACTTTCTTTAACATGTAAAGCCAACTGAAGCTCACAACTAACTTGTCCTCCGGTCTCACGACCACATCCTAAACATTGTTTCGAACTATGGAGTCATACTCCTCCACCATCGCATCAAACCAAACTGGTTGTTGCACTTCTTCCTGAAAGAAAGATGGCTCTATCACAACGCATGCACCCATAAGTGCCACGTATCCAATGTACCTCTCTAGTGACCTCATCTGTCTGCGCTAAGAGGAGGGTGCTCCCACATTCTCCCATGCATCATCCAACAACCTCTCAGCCTTTCTAGTGTGCTTTCTTCCCTCTTTGGAAGACTCTACCTCAGTGGATGTCCCCACTCCTGGAACCTCTACATGTGGCTACTCCACATCAGTCTGAGGCTCCTCAACCTTAAGAACTAGAAGTTCCTCCTCCACATGTAGGTAAAGATCTCTCTCAAGGGATACTCATATGGCCTTCTCCTATCAAACTTGACATCAACATCTGGCATCTTACCGGAATAAGCTTCCCTTGGTGTTTTACTATTGAGTATCGGATGTGGACTATGGTTTTGAACATAAAACACTGCGTTGCGTGCTTCAGCCCGCAAGCGTAGTAGTAGGCCCTGATCATGCAACATTGGCTTTGTGGCATCCCTACTATCCTTCTATTCTTCCTCTCGGGAACCCAATTTTGTTGAGGGTTATGAGGTTTCGTCAACTTGCATTTAATCCCTTCCACTGCACAGATGTTCTTAAACTCAATGGTGACATATTCGCCACCATTATCACTCTATAGAACCTTAACATTATTGCTTGACTCTCTCTGGGCCAATGCTTTGAATTCACAAAACTTTGTGAATGTCTCATCCTTTCTCTGCATGAAAAATATCTATAATTTATGAGAATAGTCATATACAAATATAACGTAATACATGTGTTTGGCAGTGGATACTGTCAAGAATGGTGCACACACATCTGAGTGGAATCTCTCCATAATAGACTCTGCTTGACTATCTCTATCTCCAAAGAAAAACTTGGTGTATTTTCTGAAAGTACAACCCTTGCATGTATCAACTTGCTCAGGCATAAATTTAGGAATTCCAGTAGAGATTTGTTGCAATATCTTCAAATCCCCACGATGCAAGTAGCCCAATCGCTTGTGCCACAACTTGCTGACGTCTCAACTCAACATCTTTTCCACTTTTGAACTCAAAGCAACACAATGCTCTACCGCTATCTTATAGAGACTCTTAACTCAAATCCCTATCTTCTTTACTTTACCCGCAGCTATGTGTCGAAGGAATGCCTTTCCTTTCAAAGAGATCACATCATAGCCTCTATCCTCAAGCATGGAAATGGATACCAAGTTCTTCGTTAGTTTGGGTACATGCATAACATTCTTCAAGGTCAATGGAGCTGCATGGTCCCTCTGAAATGTAATAGTGCCCACACCAATAACACTATACTTACCATCACCACCCATCTCGATATGCATCTTGAGATATTTCTCCTCTATTTCACTAAATATCTCTTTGTCTCCTGTCATGTGGAAAGAAGCTCCACTGTCTAAGTACCAGACACTTCCCATCATTGAAGACACCATGCATGGAATGATGTAAAATTCCAATTCGAATTGGGAGGCCAAACCTGCCACTCCTCCTCACGACTTCTCCTTGGACTTCTTCAATGGACAATTTGTAGCAAAGTAACCCATCTTGTGATAATGAAAGCATTTAACTTTTGTCATGTCCTTCTTCTTATGTCCATGATAAGAATCTGATTTGAAACAAGAATTTTTAGTTTCCTCCTTCCTTTCCATAATCGATAAGGCACAATTGTTTTCATCATGAGTCATTGATGAAGAGTGATCCCTTTTGTTCCTTCTAATCTCACCCTGCATAAAATCTGACCATATTCATTCCCAATCTGCCAACTTCTCCCAACCATTGATAGAGTCCTCATAACTATGCCACCTCTTTGGGAGTCCAAGAAGAGAAAGGCTCACCATATCCTCCTTTGAAATTGTGATTCCAACACTTCCAAGTTCATCCCAACATTGACTAAACTTGGTTAACTAATTTAGAATCGTCCTGCCTTTCTCCATCTTGATTTTACGAAGTTTATCCTTTAGTGCCAACTTCCTTTGATCACTGCTATTCGGATACAATTTCATCAATGTTTTCCACATAGAATGCAAAGTTTCCTTGCAATGGAAACTCGAGACAATGTGGTATTGAACTCCCTCAATGGTTATCCACCTTGCCTTCACCACAGACTTCTTCCATTCAACAAAGTTTTGTGCATTCGTTGTTGCTAGCTTGAGGACTACTTGATCAATGAATTGCTTTAAGCCATTATCTTCCACCACAGCCTCCATCCTATTCCTCTAGGCTATAAAATTTGAGCTTCCTTCCAAAGCATACAAAAGCCTCAACCCATGGAATGCCATTTTATGATCGTGAAGTATGTATGAAAATTTGACTTTCACCTCTAATCGAAAAACTCAAAACTTTGAAATCTCCTCTAAAGAGTTGATTTTAAATCAATGATATCTACCTCATCCAAACACCAATTCAGCCAATTTAAAAAAAAAAAATAAAAAAAATTCGATATCTTCTCCCAAGAAATACAAATCTATAATTTATTTCTAAAAGTTATGTAAAAAAGTTCTCGGAACATCTCTACAAACTCTCGACCCAAAAACAATCTTGCTCTGGTACCATGTAGAAAAACCTATAGATTCACAAGCTCATGTAATCTACGGAAACAAGAGACAATAATCTACTTCTACTCACAACAAAAGCCCATAAAAATCGAGAAAAAAATAATTTATAGAGGAAGAGAATCAAAGACACATAACACAATAAATATCCCTGGAAATCCATAGCTCAAAACCCCACTATTTGTGTTGTATTAATACAGAAAATCAAGATGAAATTACAATGCTTGCTCTCTCAAGAACAATCCTAGCACTCAACAAATTCAATCTCCAACTCATAAGCAATATCAAGGCCAAAGCTTAGCCAATTCACAAGCTCTCCAAGTCTCTATTCCAAAGGGTAATTCCTATGAAGGATAGCTTGTATTTAAAGAGAAATAAAGCCTCTAAAAGTAGCACAGTCCCTCAAGGACCAGTTCACCAATGCATGCACTATCACTGCAACTCAAAAAAATCTAAAACAAATAGTATAGTGTCCCTGCACTCTAGTCTCAACTATGTCTTTCTTGGAATCAACATGCATGAGTTTCTAGTGGTGGAATCTTCAGTTAACTAGAGTAGCACTAAATAGGTCACTAGTGTCCCAACTAACTCTTTACTCACTATTAGTTCGTGAAACTATTTGGAACTAATGTAACTGGACTTAACTCCATGAACTAAGTTAACTAATTACAACTCATTCATAACTCATCCTTAACTCCTATAAGTTATGGAGAAAATATACATGTCTTCTAAAAGACTTCCACTTCAAATTTCGTGAATTAATTAAGTTAATTAAACTTAATTACTTATTTTCAAATTGCTATGAGAAATGAATTATATTTTAATTCACACATTAATTCAAGGAAAAATTAAACTAGAATTTCTTGTCGCTGTTTCTCAACAAAAATATAAAATAAAACTATAATTAATTTTATTTCTTTTGAAAATTTTAATGATAATTATATATAACAACAATTTTTTTTATTTAATTTATATGGCTATAAATAATTTTGATCATTTTTTGTAATAATAAAAATAAAAATTATAGTGTTTTTTTTTTTTTTTTTTTTCCTGGTAGTTAAGCACCCACGGGGGATTTAAACTAGTGACCTGTTGCAAGGAGTGCCTTAACACTGCACCCATTCACCGTCAATCCAAATCACCGTGGGGTAAGATATAAAGTTTTGTTAACTATTTAGCACTCAATCATTTGATTAAGTCTATAGGCCTACTTATTTCAACTGTCTAGGATTTGGAGTAGTGGAATTTACTTTTTTTTCACTGTATGAGCTACATTCATTGTCCACCGAATACGTTTTGTTTAATTACTTGATCTACTACTGCAATTTCTGGGAGTGCAAATAGTTATGCTATTATGTGATTGAAATTGGAACGATTTTGAGCATGGCCTAATCACTCTTGTGGCTGGTAACTTCGTGGTTGAGGAAATCAAAAGGGTTTAGCCATGTCTCAGTGGTGTTACTCTCTTATTGCATGTTACATTGAATTGATTTTAAATGTGCCTTGATGACTCTTGTCACTTTTAAAGAAACAGTTGAGGAAATTGAAATAGTTTCATTGTGTTGTGAATTGTGCATTTCCACTAGGCTATTGACAGTGTGTGTTTCTACCAAGTTGATTAAAATATTAGTGAGGGTAAAGGAAGTTTAAAATATGGGAAACTGGTAATATGATGAAATTAAATTTGACTGCTATCATGCTCAAATTGAATATTTTTCCATATAAAAACACTAACTCCTTTTTCCATCTTCGCTCCAATAGACTTGCTTTATTTCCCTCAGTCCTGTATTGCTCGACTACTTGTGTATTATTTGGTTGGTCACTGTTGCATTGGTGGGCATGTTTTTCTTGGTTTTGCTCGACTCGCTCAATGTTTCCTAGATTTCTCTATGTCGCTTCCATCACTCTAAATTGTCAAAATCAATAAGACAAGTTGTCGAGAGTCTGCGTTTTTCTGTAATAGAGAGTGCATGAAAGTGTTTACGACTTCGAATATGTATATACCGATGATCAAAAAGACAGGGAAGCTGAATAATTTTAGAAGTCTTATTTTAATGTACCATGTGATCTCATAAAAAATAGTAATTAATATGTCCCTTTTATAACAATAGGGTCATGAGAATGTGCAAATATCCCTAGGGTTGGGAAATCAAAATTATCCAAATTACAATTTAGTACAACTTCAGAATTTGTTGGAGAATATAATTCCAACCTCCTACTAGGTGTCAGATTTATCCACTTAAGTGTCATAGTTTAGTTTCACTTAGTCAATTTTAGTTCAGACTCATTGCATTCATTTAGTTAAGCCTGAGTGCATTCATTTGTTGTTGATGTCTCCAATATAACATTATATAATTTTTTCACAATATGGAGAACAAAAATTATTCTCTCCATTCTTTGTAAATGGGGCATTTCCCTAGTGAAAATATGTAGACCCATTTTTCTCGTCTAAGTTGAGCAGAAAAGGAGCCATCAAAAAATATTTTTTTTATTGTAGGTAACGACTATCTCTATGGATTGATTGGCTCGTTGAGTAGTCTATTGTTGAGTCATAGTGAGCCAACCCTCAACAAATGGGAAAGAAAAGAAGCTAATAAAGTCAAAGCAACAACAATAGAAATTTGAAATTTGTTTTTGATGATGAAACGAAACACCTAGAATGTATAAATCAAACACAACCAAGGAAGCCTTAGATACCCTTAAGAGGATTTTTAGTGTAAGGGGGATCATTTAAGTTGAAGATGAATGTGGATCTATAACAAAATATCTAAATCGAGATGAAAAGTTTGTTGAATCCCATTGTGCTCAGCCATAAGTGGATGATGTGTGTGAAAAGTTTCGAGAAGAAGCATAGAAGGAGAAAATAGATGCTCCTAAACCACACTGTGCACAACCATAAGTAGATGAATATTTGGTGAATCTAGCAACAAAGCTTATTGATGGCAATTTGGTGAATCTAAAAATAGAGCTTGTTAATGAAAATGACTTTACCATTAGAGGAGAAGATGTTATGGTAAATCCAACAATTCAATTTTTAGATGTTAAATTTGATGGATACTTACTACCTCATAATGTATCATTACATATAATACAACAAAAACATGATATCTACATGATGTTATTTCATGAGAAAATGTTACTTGAATCTGAGAACCAAGTGGAAGAAAACCTCTATGCAGAAGTACAGGTTAGTTAAGAAGTGGAAGAGACAATGACAAAGAAACCAGAAGTACAAGTTAGTTAAGAAGTGCAAAGAAAACAAAGACACACACAATAGGAGAAATATCGCATTAAAGAACTAAAGGAATAGAACCAACGTGGTTTTGCATATGTTTTTACACTTACCATTGATTTCAAATGTGCAGGTAAACATGAAGATTATGAAGAAGAATTATGTTTCCTTAAAGCATGGTTTGCAATGCCATGTCTTGATGAATTATATTTAGAGGTTGCATTGATGAACCTTGAATAAAACATGAATGATGAAACCCTTCAAGAAATTTTCATGCATTGGAGGGGCAAAAAGATGAAATTGTATTATGGACTTATGTTGCAACAAAATATTAATGATTAAAAGAACACTAAAGGAGATGACATGTGGGAGAGTCCACATACAAGATGATTTTTGAAGAAGTAGAGGACATGCTTAGACAACCTAGAACAATCAAAGACCTACACTAGCAAATGAAGAATCTAAAATTTCAAGGAGACAACAACAAGAAAAAGTTGAAACAATTTAGAAACTACAAGATATGAAAGAAGAAAAAAAGAAAATGAAATTGTATTTTTTTTTAATTGTAAGCCTAAGTGAGACATAGTCCAAAAGACATCTTAACTGTATTTTTATGTGGTTGTAATTAAAGGGCGAGTGTTGGAGAATCTAATTCCAACCACATGCTAGGTGTCACATCTATCCATTAAGTGTACTAGTTTATTTTAACTTAGTCTAGTTTAGTTGAGTCTCACTACAATCATTTATTGTTGATGCCTCCAATTTAATCTAATATGATTGTTTGAGAATATTGAGAAGAGCAATTTTTTGCTCCACTATTTCTCTCCATTGGAGAATCCTTGTAGAATAATTCTTTATGTATTAGAAGAAGGACTAAGAACTATCAACATATGAAGATGCCAAATAGTATTTCAAAACTACCAATTTATTATTGAAAAAACACATTTTGCTCAGAGTTTGAGATTTTATTTCATTTAAAATCCCACCATGCTTGGGGCTCCGAGCTCCTAGATTTCCAATGGAAAACCTTGAAACCTTAAAATCTTGCTACTATTTTTATAATCAAATAATCCCTTCAATCAAAGAAGAATATTTGTGTAACAACCTTTTGTTGCATCACATATACTTTTATTTTTACCAAGTTATGTAGAACTTAGAAACTTCTAAATTCACTTTACATGTTGTTAAAGACGTTAAGGATGGAAAAGCCAAGTATCATGACATTTTGTTTAAATAAATTAAACAAATTTAACTAAGGAAAATACTAAATACAAAACCATTATAACAATTCCTGGAACAGTTACAAACAATATCCACCACTTTTCTCCAAAAGGGAAAAGGAAAGGGCAGCAAGGGGCTATAGAAAGTTTTCCCTGAGCCAGGTTGTGATACCAGTGGGAAGATTTCAATTATGGCAAACAATTGAATGGGTATGCGACTTGAGGCTAGACAATAGTCTTGACACCCAAGATACCCGACTGCTTTTATTCCAACTGTTAGGAGCAGGAAGTGCTCGGTGGGGGACCATGGACGTGATTACTAGGTCCATGGGTGGGTGGTGAGACCTTTTAGAAAGATTATTGATTGCAGAGTATAAATAAATCGGAACAGATAAGTACGAAAGGATTTTATTTATTGCTAACAGTTAAATGGTTTGTATTAGGAGTAATGGTCTTGTTTTTCTTTTATCTTTAAGCTAGATATTAGTAAATATGGATAACATTTTGTATATCAGTTACATTAATTGTAGAGAAGAAATGATGCCATAGTCTTTTCTCTAGTTTTATATTATGATTAAATTTAAACCATGTAGTATTATAGTTTTACAAACCTAACTAATACGTTGTTGTATTAAAGGCAAATGTAATGACAATAGAGTTACAGTCCCTGCTTAGACCCTCCTAACTTTATATATTTTGGAATGGAAACAATTTAAATTATCTATAGAAATAAATACTGATTTACCAAGGAAAAGACAAACAAAGTATTCATTACTTTCCTAAACGAGAAAGGCCTGCAACCTAAAGGCACAAATTCCTTTTGATTGTAAAATAAGAACGAAATCAGATTCAATATATATATATATATATATCCAAACTTAATATATATTCAAGATTCAACATACATGCATGACTTATTACTATGCATATATTCAACATTTAGCATACATGAAAGACCCTTTTCTATGCAGCATTTTCCTATTCATGAACAGGTATCGCCATTAGAAACAATGAGTAAGGACAATATTATATAAACTAAAAATATTAAGAACTATAACAAATATTAAATATTACTCTGTTTTGAACTCTTGGTTCAATCATTTCCATTCATTATACAGGACACATTCATATTTTCGCAAATCTGTTGACATATGTGGCTTTCCATGGTAAGGGTCAAAACTTGGTGAAGGTTGTGCATAAAACACAACAAACAATCAATACAATAAAATAAGTAAACAACGTCAGATTTGGCAGTGCATGCATTAAGTAGAACCCACAAATAATTTTAGTTTGAAAACCATTCGAAAAATTTCAATGAAGTCCAGGTAGTCAGGCTGTGAATCCAAATTGCACACAACCAATGGACATATCCATCATTCCTAAAACATTTATGAATTCTAGGTTAAGGTGAGGGTTTGGCTATGCCAAGAGCGAGCAAACACTTGCACCCTCAAACATGGAGCTTAACCTAGTGTATCAGACAAGCAAGCTGTCGATTTGGGAATTTTAACCAACTTGTAAATAACAGAGAATTTTAGATTAGGTATAGGTCTGTCTCGAAGGCTCATTAACTTCGGAGTCAGGGTCGGGCTATTACCTGTAAAACCCATCAAGAAAAGCCATCAGAGGTAGTCTTAGGGAAGATTAACTTGGGCTTAATGCTTAAATAAAACTGTGTTAATGATTTTGATACCTAAGAGGAATTGTGCCATCATTGGAGCATCGCATAGCTAAAAGCCAACATCAAAATGTTAAAGACAACTGCGAGAAGGAAAAAGGAAATAAGAGACAGCGTTTCGGAGTAGAGGAAACTTGGCCTCTGAGGCAGAAGGGT
Organism: Pinus taeda; assembly: GCA_000404065.3. NCBI lineage: Eukaryota > Viridiplantae > Streptophyta > Pinopsida > Pinales > Pinaceae > Pinus > Pinus taeda. The sequence goes on from APFE030231577.1 coordinate 32,197, forward strand.
ACCTTTGCTTTGCCATCAACGTTGAGGGAAGAGGAGAGACATCCACCTAAAAAAGCTTGTAGCAAACATTGTGGTTAGTATCACTAAGGAGTAAGGGTAGCTGCGATTACAAACACATTATGTAGCTATTTGGCTTACCTCATTACTTTTGCCTCCCTGAAGGCAATAGACGTTTGTTTCCAGAACCATAGGATGGCACGCAAAGGCAGAAGTAGAGAGCCTCATTCCATTGCTTCATGCATCGCTTGTTATAAAGCTTCACCCTCTCACCACTGGCACAGTGAAACATGATGAAAATGTAAGGTTAGGGTTTAATTTCAAGTTAGAATCCCCATGTATGAGCCACCTGTATCGACTCGATGCAACATTCAAACAATTCACCTATGCATTAATCAAACCCAAGCGGAAGAGCCATCACCTTTATGGAGGTGATGACAGGTGGAGCGCATCTATGACCTTCAACAGATAACCGTGCAGATGAACCTATGTTATATTTAATTCAAATCCTTGATATGCGCCAGTCCCTTGTGTCACTAATGACTCAATTAATAATCGAATAAATTGTGTATTGCATAGGGTAAGATTGAAAATTAATTATGGTAATTAATGAGGATTTTTTTTTTTTTAATTTGAGGTGTTACAAATGGTATCAGAGCCGAGATTCATACACTCAGGCTTTTGGGTTAAATACTACACAACCAATTTTTTATTTTTATTTTTGTTGTCATGCTTAAAATGTTCAACAAATAATTGAGTTGTAAATTTGAACACAGATATAGAGATAGAAGTCCACATTCAAAATGCAAAGGAGCCCAAGGACCCCAAACCCACCAGAGGTACCTTATGTAGAGGGCAATCCAAATATATGGATACAACAAGGAGAGGAATCTCGACAAGCTAATGTTGTGCTCCAGGAAATAGTGTAGCAACTATATACGTAAATGATAAATTTGAGGTCAAATAATGAACGCATGAGAGAGGAGCAAGAGAATATTCTTAAGAGCATGTCCGACCGACAAAATTAGCGAGGGCCAGACTCCATTATGGAGGGCAGAGAAAAAACACCGATAGCTCACCATGGTGAGGATAACACCAAGTCAGGAGAAGGATATATGGAGGATGAAGAATGACACTTAGATAATGTGTCAGACCAAAGGAAAACCAAAAATTAAAAGATGGAATTATAGGGTAAATTTAAGAAGATAAAACCATCATTATTCGAAGGAGAATCTGAGGAGGCAGTCGAAGCGTGACTTATTAATATGGGGAAATATTTCGAAATTTATGAATACACTGACAAGCTCAAAGCATGTTTAGTTGTTTATGAGTTACGGGGAAAAGCCACTCTCTAGTGGGAAGAAATCAATATAGTGAGAAAGATTGATGAACAACAGGTGACATGGCAGGAATTCCAGAAACACTTTAAGGGTAAATACTTCACTGAGCATTACTGCAATGAAAAAGGGAAGGAGTTCCATGAGTTAGGGTTGGGAACCTTGACTATGGACGAATATGTGAAGAGATTCACCTCTTTGCTACAATATGTTCCATACATACAACATGAGAAAGAAAATTTTCAGTGATTTATCAACAGACTCCCTAATTTCATGAAGGAAAAATTGGAGTTTGACTATCCAAGATCAATGGATGATGCGGTGCATAAGACTCGTATTTGTGATTAGTAGATGAAATAGAAAAATGAGGCAACCAAAGGAAATTCAAGTAGAAAGATGAGGAACCTACCCCTAAATAGATAATAGAAGTTTGGAAATGGTTGGAATAGTGAGCAGAGAACCTTTGGAAAATTTTATAGAAATCCACCCAAGTTTCATGCATACCCCGAAAGAAAACAGACAGATGGAATTAAAAAGCCTTTCACTGAACAACCACCTAATCCACGACTGTGATGCTAGAGCTATGGATAATCTCACTATTGAAATAACTTCCCACACAAGGCCCAAACAGAACAAATTTCTGGCATGAAAGAAGCTTATACAGTTGAAAATATAACAAGGAGTATGCCCATAATTAATGCCACTTTGGATTTGGATGACCATTAGGCAGAATACCAGCCCACCATGATTGATTGCAAAGGTATGGTTGCTAATCAACATGTTTCTATTTTATTTGATCTAGGTGCTAGCCCGAGTTATATTAGCCCCAAGGTGGTAGAAAAATGTCAGCTGCCCAGTGGCAAATTTAAGAAATCATGGCTAGTACAACTAGCCACCAGAGCTAAGAGGAAGGTCTCTGCAAAATTAGAAAATTGTCCTATCATAGTTTGAGCGAAGCTCATTCATGCCGGCCTAAATGTATTATCCCTAGGATCCTACGATGTACTGATAGGAATGGACTCGTTAGAAGGATGTTGGTCCTTACTCGATTGTAAAAAGAAATCTGTGAACTTCCTTACCGAACTAGGGCAAAGAAAATAAATTCAGGGAATCCAAAAAATGATGAAGTTACACCACATCACTACTAACCTACTGGAGAAATGCATTAGAAAAGGCTGTGAGATTTACGTTGTTCACATAGGATACTCTAATGATAGATACAAGATGAATTATTTAGAGGACATCCCTGTAATCTAAGAATTCATGGATGTATTTCTAGAAACTATTCCCATGCTACCCCCTAGATGTGACATCGAATTTACTATCGAACTCATACCTAGAGAAACCTCGATTCCAAGATCCCCTTACAGCGTGAGCACCCCTGACTTAACAAAACTCACAATGCACTTGCAAGAGCTTCTAGACAAAGGGTACATTTTTCGTAGTGTATCAGCATGGGGAGCCCCGGTACTACTTGTTTGAAAGAAAGATGGGACTTTAAGGTTGTGCATTGAGTACCAGTAGCTAAACAAACTCACTATCAAAAATATATGTACTTTACCTCAGATTAACGATTTATTTGACTCAGTGTAGAGGGCCATCATATTCTCTAAGACTGATCTAAGATCGAGTTATCATCAAATCTGAATAAAGGATGAGAACATCTGTAAGACTTCCTTCTGAAATCCACCTACAAGACAATAGAGATAAAAAATATATTCATGAAGGAAATATTTGGATTACACGGGATACCCTAGGTTGTGAGTGATGACAGAGATGTAAAATTCACATTCGCCTTTTGGAAAACCCTTTTGGCTGGGTTGGGTACTCATGAGCATCCCTTACAACATGAGCATCCCTGAGTTAACAAAACTCAAAATGCACTTGCAAGAGATTCTAGACAAATGGTACATTTTTCCTAGTGTATCACCATGGGGAGCGCCGATACTGCTTGTTTGAAAGAAAGATGGGACTTTAAGGTTGTGCATTAAGTACCAGTAGCTAAACAAACTCACTATCAAAAATATATTTACTTTACCTCAGATTAACGATTTATTTGACTCAGTGCAGAGGGCCATCATATTCTCTAAGATCGATCTAAGATCCAGTTATCATCAAATCTGAATAAAGGACGAGAACATCTGTAAGACTTCCTTCCGAACTCACTATGGTTATTACGAGTTCGAAGTACTGCTTGTCGACCTTCCAAACACCCCAACTACTTTTATGAGCTTGATGCATATTATATTTCAACCTTTCCTAGATAAATGTGTGCTAATTTTTATAGATGATATATTAACTTCTTCAAAAAATTAGGAGGAAAATGAACAACACTTAAGAATCATGTTGTAAATTTTGTGAAATAATCAGCTATACTCTAAATATAGCAAGTGCAGTTTTTACAAAGATGATATTCAATATTTGGGTCATGCTATATGAGTTGAGGGAATAGCAGTTGAATCAGAGAAGATAAAAGCAATAATGGAATGGACACCCCCGAAAAATGTTGCTCATATTGGATAATTTTTAGGCCTCATAGCTTATTCTTGTCGATTCATTAAAAAAATTTCAGAAATAGCTTTTCCGATGACCTCCCTATAGAAAAAAGTGCATGTTTTCCATTGGAGAGGAGAATGCCAACAATGTTTTGAGTAGTTTAAGCAGTTACTCACCATGGCATCAAAGTTTAAAGTAGCAGATCCGGAAAATGATTCGTTGTTTGCATAGATGCGAGTAAGGAAGGAGTTGGTGGAGTATTAACTCAAGAGGGAAAGGCCATCACATATGAATCACGTAAATTGAAGGACTATGAACAATGGTACTCTACTTATGATCTAGAGCTAATTGTAGTTGTACATGAGCTTAAAATGTCACAAAACTAACTTTTAGGAAATAAAATTCTACTGTTAACCGATCATAGCAATTTAACAAAAAATTTTAATCAGTCAAGTTGGAGTGCTCGGTAGGTCCAGTGGACTGCATTTTTAAGTGAATTCGACATCGATATGAAACATCTTAAAGGAAAAGAAAAATGGGTGGCTAATGCATTAAGTAGAAAAATGCATTGCGTCTATGAGATAGAACTCGGTCAACCACAATCTAACCTCCCTGAAATTATAAAGAAAGCATCCCTCAATGACCCGGAATACAATTTACTATTGCAGCAAGTAGTAGAAGATCGGGAAAAGAGAAAACGGTCTGATTATGATATAACTTCTGAAGAATTGCTCACATTCAGAAAAAAAGATTATGCTCTTAATCAAAATTCCTTTAACAATTATTACTTAATGAATTTCACGGGAAGCCTTATGTTGCCCATCCAAGATATCAAAAAAATTTAACAGCTATCCGACAAAGTTACTTCTGGCTAGGATTAAGAAAGGATGTTACAGAGTATTTATCCAAGTATTTGGAATGTCAGTTAGTAAAGGCAGAGCATCAATATCATGTGGGTCTCCTAAAACCGTTACCCATTCCTGAATGGAAATGGGATACAATTACTTTAGACTTTATTACAGCATTAACCCCCACTAGGACTCATCATGATTCAATTATTGTGGTAATAGATAAGCTGAGTAAAACAACCCATTTTATTTCGTGAAATCCACCTACAAGGCAATAGAGATAAAAAAATATATTCATGAAGGAAATATTTGGATTACATGGGATACCCTAGGTTGTGAATGATGACAGAGATGTAAAATTCACATTCGCTTTTTGGAAAACCCTTTTGGCTGGGTTGGGTACTCATACTCAATTCAGTACCACATATAATCCAGAAACGAATGACCAAACAGAATGAGTAAACCAAGTCCTCGAAGGTATGTTAAGAATGTTTGTTATGCAACAACACCATAAGTGGGAGGATTACCTCCATTTATTAGACTTCGCGTATGAAAATGGCCATCATGGGTCATTGGACATGAGCCCTTTTGAGGTACTATATGGAAGCAAGAGTTGGGTACCCACCGACTGGAATAACCCGTTTAATAAGTTGGCAATAGATCAAGATATGTTCGTTGAAATGGAGGCCACGGTGAAAAATGTTCATCAAAACTTAAAGGACGTAGATGATAGGAAAAAGATTTATGTGGATAAAAAGAGGACTCATAAAGAATTACAGATAGGGGATTATGTATAATTAAATGTTAAACCCTAGAAAAGAACTCTACATTTTTTGGATTATAGATTACTGTGGTGTGATTTTTTAGAAAGGATACATGGAAGACATTGTGAACCTAGATGTGTCTTGGAAGTGCCAATTAATATGCCAGTAGTCCAATTCATTCTAGGATTTTGGAATCGTCCACAACACCGTGGTACCATTTTGGTGCATTCCTTTGCTTCATGCACTACTCATTACAGAGATTCACCCTCTCATCACCGACATAGCAAAATGGGATGAAAAGGTAAGGTTAGGGTTTACTTTCGTGTTAGAATCCTAATGTTTGAGCCACTTGTATCGAATCGATGCAACATTCAAACCCTTCACCTCTGCATTAATCAAACCCAAGTGGAAGAGTCATCACCTCTACTGAGGTGAGGACAATTGGAGTGCATCTATGACCTTGGAAAAATAGCCATGCAGATGAACCCGTGTCATATTTAATTCAAATCCTTAATATGTGGCAGTCCCTTGTGTCACTAATCACTCCATTAAAAATCAAATAAATTGTGTATAGTACAAGGTAGGATTGAAAATTAACTATGGTAATTAAGGAGGAAATTTTGTTTTAATTCAAGGTGTTACAAATGGTATGGGACCCCAAATTCGTACACTAAGGTTTGTGGCTTAAATAATACACAACCATTTTTTTTAATTTTTTTGCGGTCATTCTTAAAATGTACAATAAAGAATTGAGTTGTAAATGTGAACATAGAGAGAGATATAGAAGTCCGCATTTAACATGCAAAGGAGCCCTAGGACCCCATACCACCGGAGGTGCGTTATGTAGAGGCCATTCCAAACATATGGATACAACTGGGAGAGGAATCTCGACAAGCTAATGTTGTGCTCCTAGAAATAGTGCAGCATCTATGTACATGAATGATAAATTTGAGGTCAGATAATGAACACATGAGACAGGGGAAAGAAAAGATTCTCAAGAGCCTGTTTCACTTACAGAATCAGCGAGGGCGAGACACCAATATAGAGGATAGAGAAAGAAGACCAACAACTCACCATGGTGAGGATGATTCCGAGTCAGTAGAAGGACATAAGGTGGATGAAGAAGGCACTCAGATAACGTGTCAGGCCAAAGGAAAACTAGAAAGACAAAAGACAGAATTACACGGTGAATTTAAGAAAATAAAACCATCACTGTTCGAATGCGAATTCGAAGATGTAGTCGAACCATGGCTTGTTCATATGGGGAAATATTTTGAAATTTAGGAATACACTGACAAGCTCAAAGCACATTTAGTGGCTTATGAGTTATGGGGAAAAGACACTCTTTGGTGGGAAGAAATCAAGATGGTGAGAAAGATTAATGAAGAACAAGTGACACGGAAAGAATTCTAGAAACACTTTATGGATAAATACTTGTGTGAGCATTACTACAATGAAAAAGTGAAGGAGTTCCATGAGTTAAGGTTGGGAACCTTGACTACGGAGGAATATGTGAAGAGGTTCAACTCCTTGCTACGATATGTTCCATACATGCAGGAGGAGAAAGTGATGATTAAATGATTTATCAACAGTCTGCCTAATTTCATCAAGGAAAATTGGAGTTTGACTATTTGAGATCAATGGATGATGCAGTGCATAAGGCTTGTATCTGTTATCAACAAATGAAACTAAAAAATGAGCCACCCAAAGGAAATTCAAGCAGAAAAATCATGAATCCACCCCTAAATAGATAGCAAAATTTCGGAAATGGTTAGAATAGTTAGCAGAGAACCTTTAGAATTTTTCTAGAAATCCACCCAAGTTTCCAGCATACCCCAAAAGCAAATAGCCAGAAGGAATTAATAAGTATGTGACTGAACAACCACCTAAGCCACCTCTAGAATTCTTCGACTGTGGAGAATCTCACTATTATAAGAACTACCCAATCAAGGCCTGAACTGAACAACTTTCCAACATGCAAGAAGCATCTACAGTTGTTGATATAGCAAGGAGTATGCCCAGAATTGATGCCGCTTTGGATGACCATTAGGAAAAATACCAGCCCACCATGATCAAGTGTGAAGGTATGATTGCTAATCAGCCTATTTCTATTTTATTTAATCCAAGTGCTAGCGTGAGTTATATTAGCCCCAAGGTGGTAGAAAAATGTCGGCTACCCAGTAGCAAATCTAAGAAATCATGGCTCATACAACTAGCCACCGGAGCTAAGAGGATGGTGTTTGCGAAATCAGAAAACTATTTTATCGTAGTTTGAGGGAAGCTCATTCATGTTGATCTAAATATATTATCCCTAGGCTCCTACGATGTACTAATAGGAATGGACTGGTTAGGAGGACGTTGGTCCTTAGTGGATTGTAAAAAGAAATCTATGAACTACCATACCAAACTGGGCAAAGAAAAGAAATTCAGGGAATCGAAAAAATCATGAAGTTACACCCCATCACTGCTAACCAGCTAGGGAAATGCATTAGACAAGGTTTTTAGATTTACGTTGTTCAGGTAGGATACTCTAATGACAGAAAAAGGATGACTTCTTTAGAAAAAATCCCTGTAATCCAAGAATTCGTGGATGTATTTCTAGAAACTATTTCAGGCTACCCCGTAGATGTGAGATCAATTTTACTATCGAGCTCATACCTGGAGTAGCCCTAGTTTCAAAATTCACTTACCGCATTAGCGTCCCTGAGTCAACATAACTCAAAATGAAGTTGCAAGAGCTTCTAGAAAAAAGGTACATCCGTCCTAGCCTATTACCATGGGGAGCCCGAGTACTATTTTTTCGAAAGAAGGATGGAACTTTAAGGTTTTGAATTGACTATGAGGAGATAAACAAACTCACCGTAAAAAATAGATATCCTTTATCTCGGAGATGACTTATTTGATGAAGTGCAAGGGGGCAGTGTATTCCCTAAGGTTGATCTAATATCCAGTTATCATCAAATTTGAATAAAGGACGAGGATATCTATAACATTGCCTTCCGAACTTCCTATGGTCATTATGAGTTCGTAGTAGTTCCTTTCAGCCTTACAAATGCCCTAACTACTTTTATGAGCCTTATGCACAATATATTTCATCCTTTCCTAGATAAATTTGTGTTGATTTTTATAGATGATATATTAATCTATTCAAAAAATTAGGAGGAACATGAACAACACTTAGGAATAGTGTTGTAAACTTTGCCAAATAATCAACTATATGTTAAATATAGCAAGTACGATTTTTACAAACATAATATTCAGTATTTGGGTCATGTTATATTAGCTGAGGGCATAGTGGTTGACCTGCAGAAGATAAAAACAATAATGGAATGGATAGCCCTAAAAAATATTTCTCATAACAGATCCATTTTAGGCCTTACACATTATTACAATTGATTCATTAAAAAAAGATCAAAAATAGCTTTTTCCTATGAGATCAGTAGAGAAAAAAGGGCATTCTTTCCATTGGACAGTAGAACGTTAACAAAGTTTTGAGTAGCTGAATTAGTTATTCACCACGACAATGGTGTTGAAAGTAGCAGATCTAGAAAAATCATTTGTTGTTTGCACAGATGAAAGTAAGGAAGGAGTTGGTGGAGTATTAAGTCAAGAGGGGAAGGTCATCACATATGAATCACGTAAATTGAAGGACTATGAACAATAGTGCTCTGCTTACGATCTAGAGTTAACTGCAGTTGTACACGTGCTTAAAATGTGGCAGCACAACCTTTTAGAAAATAAATTTGTACTGTTAACTGATCATAGTAGTTTAACAAAAAAATTTAATCAGTCAAGTTTGAATGCTCGATAGGCCTAGTGGACTATATTTCTAAGCGAATTCGACTTTGACATTAAACATCTTAAAGGAAAAGAAAACCGGGTGGCTGATGCATTAAGTAGAAAAATGCATTGTGTCTACGAGATTCAACTCAGTTAGGCACAATCTAACCTCCTTGAAATTATCAAGGAAGCATCCCTCAAAGACCCAGAATACAGTTTTCTATTGCAGCAAGTAGTAGATGATCAGGAAAAGGGAAAAAAATACGATTATGATATAACTTATGAAGAATTTCTCACATTCATAAACAAGATTTATGTTCCAAATCAAAATTTCATTAAGCAGTTATTACTCGATGAATTTCAAAGGAAGCCTTATGCCACCCATCCAGGATATTAGAAACATTTAACACCTATCCAAAAAAGTTACTCCTAGCCAAGATTAAGAGAGGATGTTGCGGAGTACTTATCCAAGTGTTTTGAATGTTAGTTAGTAAAGGCAGAGTGTTAGCATCGTGCGGGTCTCCTATAACTGTTACCCATTCATGAATGGAAATGGGATACAATTACTTTATATTTTATTACAGGCTTAGCTTGCACTAGAAAGAAACATGATTCAATTATGGTGGTAGTAGATAAGCTTAGTTAAAAAACCCATTTTATACTGGTGAAATCCACCTACAAGACAGTAGAGATAGAAAGTATATTCATGAAGGAAATCTTTCAATTACATGGGATACCTCGGGTTGTGATTTCTGACAGAGGTGTAAAATTCACATCTGCTTTTTAGAAAACCCTTTTTGTTGGGTTGTGTACTCAGATTCAATTCAATACTGCTTACCATGCGCAAATGTATGGCCAAAAGGAATGAGTAAACCATGTCCTCGAAGATATGTTAATAATGTTCGATATAACAGTGGCCATCATGGGTCATTGGGCATTAAACCTTTTAAGGTACTATATTGAAGGAAGTGTCGTGTACCCACCGAATGGAATAACCCATTAATAGGCTTCCATTGGGTTCGGATATGTTAGCTGAAATGGAGGCCAAAATGAAAAAGGTTCGCCATAACTTAAAGGTTGCATAACGTAGGGAAAAGGTTTATGTAGATAAAAAGAAGACTCATAAAGAATTCTAGAGAGGGGATCATGTATACTTAAAAATTAAATCTCAGAAAAGCACTCTACAATGGAAGGGATGCGCCAAACTGGCACCATGGTATTGTGGACCCTTCCAAATCTTGAAACGAATTGGACCAGCGGCATATAAATTAGCACTTCAAGGCCACATCCAGGTTCACAATGTCTTCAATGTATCCTTGCTAAAGAAATATTCATACAACCCTCAACATATAATTAACTGGGAAAACATACATGTAATAGGAACAAATCAATAGGTGAAGCTGAAATCGTTGTTTGGCACAATTCTAACTATCAATTATGATTTGTGCAGGTCAAACCCAGGGGAGAGTTCCTGGCAGAGCCTCTTCGTATTCTAGATCAGAGAGAAACCACCTTACTGAAGCAAACCATCCCCCAGGTTAAAGTGCAATCGAGGCACTTTGGCCCAGAGGAGGCCACTTAGGAAGAGGACGAGATCATGCTGCAGGCCTATCCAACATTATTTTCATAGAAGAACACTGAGGATGGTGTTCATCATAAGGGGGGAGAGAAGACGAGATCATGTTGCAGGCCTATCCTACATTATTTTCTTAGAAGAATACCGAGGATGTTGTTCATCATAAGGGGGAGAGCTGTAACACCCTTCTTTTGCATCATATTTACTTTTATTTTTACCAAGTTATGGAGAACTTAGAAACTTTTAAATTCACTTAACATGTTGCTAAAGAAGTTAAGGCTGGAAACGTGAAGTATCATGACATTTTCTTAAAGAAATTAGACAGGGTTAATTAAGGAAAAGACTAAATATATAAATATTTATAACAACTCCTCGAAGAGTTACAAATAGTTTCCACCAATTTTCTCCAAAAGGGAAAAGGAAAGGGCACCAAGGGGCTTGTGATAGTGGTGGGAAGATTTGAATTAATGAAAATAGTTGAATGCGCATGTGACTTGAGGTTGGACCATAGTCGTCATGCCCGAGATACCCAACTACTTTTATTCCAACTATTATGAGCATGAAGTGCTTGGTGGGGGGCCGTTGACATGATTTCTAGGTCCATGGCTGGGTGGTGAGAACTTCCAAAAATATTATTGATTGCATAGTATAAATAACTCGGAACACATAAGTACCAAAGGATTCTATTTATTATTGCCAGTTAAATGATGTGTATTAGGAGTAATGGTCTTGTTCTTCTTTTGTCTTTAAGTTTGATACTGATAAATAAGGATAGCATTTTGTATACGAGTTACATTCATGATAGAGAAGAAATGATGCCATAGCCTTTGCTCTAGTTTTATATTACGTTTAAATCTAAAGCATGCAGTATTATAGTTTTACAAACCTAAATAATATGTTGTTGTATTAAAGAAAAATGTAATGAAAATAGAGTTACAGTCCCCTCTTAGACCCTGCTAACTGTATATATTGTAGAATGGAAATAATTTAAATTATCCGTACAAATAAATACCGATTTACCAAGGAAGAATCAAGTAGAGTATTCGTTACTTTCCTAAATGAGAAAGGCCTGTAGTCTGAAGGCACAAATTCCTTTCGGTTGTAAAATAGGACAAATCAATTAAATATATATATATATATAAATATATATATATAAATATAAAATTATATAAAATAATATATATATTATATATATATGATAAATATATTATAATATATAATATATATATATATAATAATATATATCACGATATCATATGTTCAAAGACACACACGCAGATTATTACTATGCATATATTCAATATTTAGCATACATGCAAGACCATTTTCTATGCAGGAATTTTCCTATTCACAAATAGGTATCACCATTAGAAACCACGAGTAAGAACAATATTATATAAACTAAAAATCTTAAGAAATATAACATGAATTAAATATTTGTCTACTCTGAACTCTCAGATCAATTGTTTCCATTCGTTATACAGGACACATTCATATTTTCACAAATCTGTTCATATACCTAGCTTGACATGGAAAGGGCAGAAAATTGATGAAGGTTGTCCATAAAACCCAACAAAAATTCAATAATATAAAAGAAGTAAACATAGTCACATTTGGTAGCGTATGCATTAAGGAACACCCATAAATAATTTCAGTTCGAAAACCATTCGGAAAATTCCAGTAAAGTCCACACAGTCATGCTGCGAATCCAAATTGGACACAACCAATCGACATATTCATCATTCCTAAAACATTTGCGAATTCTAGGTTACGGTGAGGGTTTGGATATGCTGAGAGCCAGAAAATTGTCCCACCCTGTGACGTGGAGCTGAACCTAGTGTATCAAACAAGCAAGCTGTCGATTTGGAAATTTTAACTAACCTGTAAATAACAGAGAAATTTAGCTTAGGTATAGGTCTGTCTAAAAGGCTCATTAACTCCAAAGATAGGGTCATGCTATTAGCTATAAAACCCATCAAGAAAACCAATCATAGGTAGTCTTAGGGAATATTAACCTGCAGATAATGCTTAAATAAAACTACGTTAATGATTTTGATACCTGAGAGGAATTGCGCCATCGTTGGAGCATCGCATACATGAAAGCCAGCATCAGAATGTCAACCACAAGCTCAAAAAGGAAAAATAAAATAAGAGAGGGAGATTTGGAGTAGAGAAAACCTGGTCTCTACGGTAGAAGGGTACCCCTATTCAGCCATCGGTGTCGAGGGAAGAGCTGATACATCCACCTAAACATGCTTGCAACGAACATTGTGGTGAGTATCACTGAGAAGGAGTGAGGGTAGCTACGATTACAAAAAAAAATTGTAGTTGGTTGGCTTACCTCGTTACTATTGCCTGCGTGAAGGTGATAGCCATTTGTTTCCAGAACTATAGGATGGCATGCAAAAGCAGAGGTAGAAACCCTCATAAATTTGGTTCATGCATTGCTCGTTATAGAGCTTCACCCTCTCACCACCGGCAGAGTGAAATGGGATGAAAAGGTAAGGTCAGGGTTTACGTTCAGGTTAGAATCCCCATGTATGAGCTAGATGTATCCACGAGATACAACATTCAAACCCTCCACCCCTGCATTAATAAAAAACAAGTGGAAGAGTCATCACCTCTACCGAGGTGAGGATAGCTGGAGTGCATCTATGACCTTGGATAGATATCCATTTAGATGAACCTGTGTCATATTTAATTCAAATCCTTAATATGCACAAGTCCCTTGTGTCACTGATGACTCCATTAACAATCGAATAAACTGTGTATTGCATAGGATAAGATTGAAAATTAATTATGGTAACTGAGGATTTTTTTCTTAATTCGAGGTGTTACAAATGGTATGAGAGCCCATATTCTTACACTGAGGCTTCTCGGGTAAATAATACACAACTATTTTTTTTCTTTTTGTGTCATGCTTAAAATGTATAATAAATAATTGAGTTGTAAATGTGAACACAGAGAGAGAGACCAAATTCCACATTCAACATGCAAAGGAGCCCAAGGATCCCAAACCCGCTTGAGGTGCCTTATGTAGAGGCCAATCTAGATATATGGATACAACTTAGAGAAGAATCTTAACAAGCTAATGTTGTGCTGCTAGAAACAATGCAGAAGCTACATACAAAAATGATAAATTTGAGATTAGATAATGAATGCATGAGACAGGAGCAAAAGAAGATTCTCAAGACCCTGTCCATGGGACAAAATCAGCGAGGGGCATACCCGAGTATGGATGAAAAAGAAAGAACACCAACAACTCACCATCGTGAGGATAATGTCGAGTCATCGAAAGAGCATAAGGAGTATGAAGAAGGGCACTCAGATAATATGTCAGGCTAAAGGAAAACCAAAAAGCAAAAGATGAAATTACGCAGGGAATTTAAGAAAAGAAAACCATCACTGTTCGAAGGAGAATGTGAGGAGGGAGCCGAACCATGGCTGATTGATATGGGGAAATATTTCCAAATTTGTGAATACACTAAGAAGCTCAAAGCAAATTTAGTGGTTTATCAATTACAGGGAAAAGACATTCTCTAGTGGGAAGAAATCAAGATAGTGAGAAAGATTGATGAAGAATAGGTGACATGGCAAGAATTCCAGAAGAACTTTAAGGATAAATACTTGAGTGAGCGTTACTACGATGAAAAAGAGAAGGAGTTCCATGAGTTAAGGATGGGCGCCTTGACTATGGACGAATATGTGAAGAGTTTCACCTCCTTGCTACGATATGTTCCATATATGTAGGAGGAGAGAGCGAAGATTCAATGATTTATGAGCAGTCTCCCTAATTTCATGAAGTAAAAATTGGAGTTTCACTATCTGAGATCAATGGATGATGCGGTGCATAAGGCCCATATGTGTTATCAGCAAATGAAACCTAAAAATGAGGCACCCAAAAGAAAATCAAGGAGAAAAATGAGGAATATACCCCAAAATAGACAGAAGAAGTTTGGAAATGGTCACAATACTCAGCAAAGAACCTTTGGAAAATTTTCTACAAGTCCACGCAAGTTTCCAGCATAGACCGAACAACCACCTAAGCCACCTCTGCAATGTTGGGGTTGTGGAGAATCTCACTATTATAATAACTTCCCACACAAGGTCCGATCTGAACAACTTTACAACACACAAGAATCTTCTTCAGTTGGAGATAAGTAAGGAGTATGCCCAGAATTAATGCTGCTTTGGATGACAATGAGGAAGAATACCACCCCACCATGATCGATTGCGAAGGTATGATTGCAAATAAACATGTTTCTATTTTATTTGATCGAGGTACTAGCTTGAGTTATATTAGCCCCAAGGTGGTAGAAAAATGTCAGCTTCCGAGTAGCAAATTTAAGAAATCATGGCTAGTAAAACTAGCCACCGGAGCTAAGAGGAAGGTGTCTACCAAATCATAAGACTGTCTGACCATAGTTTTAGGGCAGCTCATTCATGCTGATCTAAGTATATTAACCCTAGGTTCCTACAATGTACTGATAGGAATGGACTCGTTAGAAAGACATTGGTCCTTAGTGGATTGTAAAGAATTCTCTGACCTACCTTATCGGACTAGGCCAAAGAAAAGAAATTTAGGGAATCCAGAATAGCATGAAGCTATGCCCCATCAGTGTTAACGAGCTCGGGAAAAGCATTGGAAAAGTCTGTGAGATTTATTCTGTTTAGGTAGGATGCTCCAATGACATAAACTAGATGACTTCCTTAGAAAACATTCCTATAATCCAAGAATTCATTGATGTATCTCCAGAAACTATTTGCGGGATTCCCCCTAGATGTGACATTGATTTTACTATCGAACTCATACATGGAGTAGCCCGGTTTCAAAAGCTGCTTACCGCATGAGCGTCCCTGAGTTAAGGGAACTCAAAATGTAGTTGCAAGAGCTTCTAGACAAAGGGTACATTCGTCTGAGTGTATCACCATGGGGAACCCCAGTACTATTTGTTTGAAAGAAGGATGGGACTTTAAGGTTGTGCATTGACTACCAATAACTAAATAAACTCACCGTCAAAAATAGATATCCTTTACCTCAGATTGATGATTTATTTGACCAAGTGCAAGGGGCCAATGTATTCTCTAAGATCTGGTTATTACCAAATGCGAATAAAGGACGAGGACACCTGTGACACTACCTTTTGAATTGGCTATGGTCATTATGAGTTCGTAGTACTACCTTTCATCCCTACAAATGCCCGAGCTACTTTTATGAGCCTAATGCATAGTATATTTCAGCCTTTCGTAGATAAATTTGTGCTGATTTTTATAGATGATATATTAATTTCTTCAAAAAATCAAGAGGAAAATAAACAACACTTAAGAATCATGTTGTAAATTTTGTGAAATAATTAGCTATACGCTAAATATAGCGAGTGTGATTTTTAAAAAGATAAAATTCAGTATTTGGGTCATGTTATATCAGCTAAGGGCATAGTGGTTGACCCGGAGAAGATAAAAACAATAATGAAATGGAAAGCCCTGAAAAATGTTTCTCATATTAGATCCTTTATAGGCCTCATAGGTTATTACTATCAATTCATTAAAAAAATTTCAAAAATAGCTTTTCCTATTACCTCCCTACAGGAAAATAGGCATGTTTTCCATTGGACAAAAGAATGCCAATAGAGTTTTGAGGAGGTGAAGCAATTACTCACCATGGCACCGATGTTGAATGTAGGAGATCTCGAAAAGTCATTCATTGTTTGCACAGACGCGAGTAAGAAAGGAGTTGGTGGAGTATTAACTCAAAAGGGAAAGCTCATCGCATATGAATCACATAAATTGAAGGACTATGAATGAAGGTACTCTACTTATGATCTGGAGTTAACCGTAGTTGTACACGTGGTTAAAATGTGGTGGCCCTACCTTTTAGGAAAGAAATTTCTACTGTTAACTCATCATATTAGTTTGGTAAAAAATTTTAATCAGTCAAGTCTCAATGCTTGGCAATCCAAGTGGACTGCATTTCTAAGCGAATTTGACATCAATATGAAACATCTTAAATGAAAAGAAAACTGGGTGGCAGATGCATTAAGCATAAAAATGTGTTGTGTCTATGAGATACAACTCAGTAAGGCACAATCTAAACTCCCTGAAATTATCAAGGAACCATCCCTCAAGGACCAAAAATACACTTTTCTATTGCAACAACTAGTAGAAGATCGGGAAAAGGGAAAACAGTCTCATTATGATAAAATTCTAAAGAATTGCTGACATTCAGGAACAAAATTTACGTTGCGAATCAGTATTTTGTTAAGAAATTATTATTGATGGATTCCACAGGAAACCTTATGCCGCCCGTCCAGGATACAAAAATGTTTAAGAGCTATCTCGAAAATTTACTTCTCACCATGATTAAGAAAGGATTTTGCAGAGTACTTATCCAAGTGTTTGGAATGTCAGTTAGTAAAGGTAGAGCTTGAACATCGTGTGGGTATCCTACAATCGTTACCCATTCCTAAATGGAAATGTGATACAATTACTTTAGATTTTATTACAGGATTACCCTGCACTAGAAAGCAGCATGATTTAATTATGGTGGCAGTAGATAAGCTCAGTAAAACAACCCATTTTATACCCGTGAATCCACCACAAGGCAGTAGAGATAGTAAATATATTCATGAAGAAATATTCTCATTACATGGAGTACTCTGAGTTGTGATTTCCTACAAATATGTAAAATTCACATCTACTTTTTGGAAAACACTTTTTGCTGGGTTGGGTACTCAAATTCAATTCAGTATCACCTACCATGTGCAAGCGGATGACCAAACTGAATGACTAAACCAAGTCCTCGAAGATATGTTAAGAATGTTCATTATGCAACAACCCCACACATGGGGGGATTACCTCCATTTAGTAGAGTTTACGTATAATAATGGTCATCATGGGTCATTGCGAATGAGCCCTTTTGAGGTACTCTATTGAAGGAAGTGTTGGGTACCCACCAACTCAAATAACCGGATTAATAATTTGGCACTTGGTCCAGATATGTTAGATGAAATGGAGGCCACACTCAAAAAGGTTCATGAGAACATAAAGGCCGCACAAGATACACAAAAGGTTTATGTCGATAAAAAGATGTCTCATAAAGAATTCTAGATAGGGGATCATGTATACTTAAAAGTCAAACCTCGAAAAGCACTCAATAGTGGAAGGGCAGTGCCAAACTCACACCAAGGTATTGTGGATAGTTCCAAATCCTGCAACGAATTAGACCAATGACATATAAATTAGCACTTTCAGGCCACATACAGGTTCACAATGTCTTCCATGTATCTTTGCTAAACAAATACATATACAACCCTAAGCATATAATTAACTAGGAAAACATATAGGTAATAGGAATAAATGAATATGTGAAGTCGAAATTCTTGTTTGGCAGAGTTCTAACTATCAGTTATGATTTGTGTAGGTTGAGCCCAAGGGAGAGTTCTTTGAAGAGCCTCTTCGTATTCTAGATTGGAGAGAAACAACCTTACGGAAGCTAACCACCCCCCATGTTAAAGTGCAATGAAGGAACTTTGGCCTGGAGGAGGCCACTTTGGAAGAAGAGGAGATCATGTTGCAGGCATGTGGGACATTATTTTCTTAGAAGAACACCAAGCACAATGTTCCTCATAAGGGGGAAGAGTTGTAATACCCTTCTATTGCATCATATTTACTTTTATTTTTATGAAGTTATGCAGAACTTAAAAATTTTAAATTCACTTAACATGTTGTTAAAGAAGTTAAGGTTGGAAAAGACAAGTATCATGACATCTGTTGGAGACCTATACCAATAGGTTTCATCTTTCATGATTGGCAAATTAAAGTGCCAAATATGCTCTGCTTTTCTGCCACAAAGATCCCATATTTTCCAGGAAAGACAAGGTGTCTCTATATCTTGATAATGACTCTATTTTGATGGATGATCCAACAGTCTAATCTGGATCATGCCATGTTTTCAATTTTTGTTGTAGAATAGAGAAAGAAATCTGTCCAAACTGTTTAATCTTGGCAGATCAGTAGTTAGGAAGAGAAACTAAGGTTCCCAACTGCTTAATCTGGGGCCTTGGAAGAAATAAGGGTAGTGCTAGATAGGAAATGAAAGCAAAAAGTCAATAGAAAAGAAAACACACATAAAGGGTTTGCAAGTCCAAGTGCACCCTTCAAGAAGAAACAAAAAATGCTAGGCAAATTAGTTGGGTAGGTAGATGGGGTTGCAGAAGTGATATTCAGTTCAAAATTTGACTTTGATGGTCAAAATGAGAGAAGAAAATCAAAGAAGCATGTCTAACCTCCCTTCCTTCCATTTTCCCATTTATTACTAACATCCCCTCATAAGTTAAAATGCAGGGAAAGATTTATGGTTTTATGGAGGTTCTTCATCCTTCAAAAGCCACATTTCTTGTGCAAAATCTTTTCATTTTGATCTACTCTCTAAACTAAGTGTGTTTCAAACAAACTCAGTGACATTCCCCCTCACTTACCCCCTTCATCCATGTTAACCTCTAATTCTACTATGTAACTCCCCTATCTTACCTTTCCCCTACTAGTATTAACACCATGGTGTATAAACCACAAAATTTGTATAAATATCCCTCCCCTTGGCATTATAGCCATATGTGTTCACTACTGGGGCATTGGACTAACACCTGGTTAAGTTCAAGAACCCAAGCCTAACTCGTTTTTCTATCAGAGCCTATCTTCATAGCCAACTCTCCATTTTGCGTGAAAATCCTTGAAAAAACCCCTTTTTGCACCCTTATACCCTTTAAAAGGCAGAAATATCATGAAACCCACTTTCTCCGCCTTATCCTAAGGTCGGAAGCCATCATGCGCCTATTTCATGAAATCTTATTAAACCCGGCTATCCTAAAGTTTTTTCTTTGATATGTTTTATGCGAAAATTTCATGAAAAACCTTTGCTTCCGCCTTATTCTAAAGTCGTCGGATATATTTGATTTTTTACAAAAGAAACATTGAAAAACCATTGAAAATCGTTGATAACCCAAAGGGTCCCGCCGGGCGCGATTACCAATACATATTATTATTTTAAGCCGCCCGTTGAATTTATCCGCCGTGTAGCTTGCTGGCCCAACATCCGTCTGATCAAGCCTTTCTAAATCCAACTGTCCTCATGGATTTCGGAGGGGACCGACGTCCGACAGATAACCACCGTTGACCATATCTCCCGTGCATATCACCTACCTGATAGCCTTCAGATCTCGCGCCTTAAATCTAAAGGTCGTCGTGGATTTCGGAGGGGCCCCGATGTCCGACAGATATCGTCTGATATCTGTCAGACGATGATGTCACGCGGATCCACGCGTCGCTCCCAAATTCCATTGGAGCCCCCTCTGACAGATTCCTTGCCGTATAGGAGGGGGCCCGATATGAAGACACCTGTCTGCCTGCGTCACCCTCCCTGCTGTCCATTCTGTCCGCACCACGACCGCGCACCCTGTCATCCATTCGTCCACCTGGCCGCCACCTCACCGCACCCGTGGACCGGTCTTAGGCCGCCACGTCATCTGATGACGTCCTGCTGACGTCATCCAACCCGGACCCACTTGCTGACGTCATTTAAAAAAACGCGCCAATAAGCCAAAAAAGCCATATTTTGCCAAAATTACGTGTTTTTTCTCACTTTTTATAAAAACACCTCTGAACTCTCTGCATGCGCCTTACGACGAACAATTCGCCAACTGATTTCAGAGCAACCACAGAGCTTTAGAGCGTGCACCCAACTGTTGTTCCGACTTGAGCAATCTGTTAAACAGGTATTTGTCTGTGAAACCTCCCTGCAACCTCGTTTATTCTCTGTAAATGCTAAAAAACACCTGGAAATGGCAGAAGCTTAAGAAATTACCGTAAAAACACACATACCCAGCTCCCCATTGAAGAAATAACCGTCAAATTTCACTAGCAGAGCCATTTCAGACTGAATTTTTAGCAAAACCCTTTTTCCGTTCGCGCAGTCGTGAACCAGAGTCCATAACCTGCTACTAATTATCAAAGAGAGGCCTGCTAAACACAGTGAATAGCTTTCGCGGAGAACCAAACAGTATTCCAATTGCTGTGGACCTTCCCTGCAACCCTGCAATCCTCTAAAGTCTTCCGTCCTCAGATATCACCTTCATCATTTGTCAAACAGCATCCGAGCAAACATGGATACTCCAATGGCATCAGTAGCCCTCAATGTTGCTCCCCTGAATGCCGCCCAGAGAGAGCTGGAGTGGCAGGATTTGGTAGACCTGGACTACCAAATCTCAGAGGACAGCCCATCTAAATGCAAATTCCACATTCATCTGTTAAATGAGCTCAGAGCCAAACATAAAGATGGAACAGATATTCTAGGCATTTGGGAGTCCTCCCTCCCAATCTTCAAGCTCCCTCAGGTCAACCAGTTCCCTGACCTGATTCACTTATGTGCTGTCTGCTATGACCCCATGCAGAGGGCTGTACTTGACCCTAAAGGTGCAGTAGTGTTTTACATAACCCCTAAGGCCATCAGGGAAATGCTCCAGTTCAAATCCCAGAAGAACTTGGTCCCCTTGTCCCTGCTGGACTTGATCAACCAAGGAGCCAAGATATTAACGAAAGCACAGATCCTAAAGCTGAATCAACTATTCACCACAGACTGTGACACGATGCTACACCCTCCCATTTTTGATGGCTATCTCAATCAACTGGGTCTGGACCTGGCATATATGATTAGCTCAGTTTTGGGGTACAAATCACTAAAGTTTATTGGGGAAACTGTATTAGTGATGATGACAATGTTCTCCCCCGTCATGACTCCTATTTGCTATGATTATGCTACATACATCTCAGACAAGATACATGAGAAATTTTTAAACTTGTCCAGAGAGAAGGTGTTCAGATACACCTCATACATTTATCATCTCATTCTGTACTACCAACATGAGAAGTTCTCCTTTGAGATCAAGAGAACTGATGCAGCAGGCAACCCAAGGTCACTAGTGTACTGGACCTCAGTCTTCCACATCCTCTCATACTCTTCATACACATACTCTGAGTTCATAGACCTGTTCATCCATCCAGCTATGTCTCTCTTCTTGACCTCACCCCCTCCAAGACTGAGTGATGAGATGCAGAGGATTCTGCAACTATCTAGTGCATACAACATAGGGGATTGGTACTTTTACCAACACTATACCGTGATCAGAATATATGGGTGTGAGTTGCGCCCATACAGATTGCCCAGGTATGTGCCAATGAGACTGTTTGCCTTAGAATATTTCAGGCAATTTGGCAATGCCGATATGGTGCATTTTGCAGGCAGGGGCAAGAAAGCACAGCTTAAAGTGAGAAATCAACTGGGCCACTTCATCTTAAACAAAAGGGAAGGCTGGAAAGAGGCTGACAGAAGATTAGAAGGCCTTGGCCTAAAACAAAGCTTTCTGTGGAAGCCCTATGACCCTAACAATTCCATATCCTAGAGAAGGAAGAAATACAAGCTCTCCAGCTATGAGCATGTGAGCTTGCTCCATATTCAAAGACATGCAAACCAACCAAAATGGAGAAGAAGCACACTGGAAGAGCCAATCACTCAGGAAGAACTAGTTGAAAGGGCTAGAAGGCATTTATTAAAAATGGCTGACTTAGAATCTCCTTCTCAGGTACCTACTCTGCCAAAGCCTCAAACAGGAGGAGCTGCTTCATCTTCAACAACACAGCAAGAGGCAGTGCAAACCACAAACCCAGAGTAGAGCAAGGGCAAGGAAAAGGTCATGGAAGAACCGGGCAGCCAACAGGGTCAAGAACAGCAACCCCAGCAGGAACAGCAACAGAAAGACCAACAGGGTCAGGGGAAACAATCAGCAGAGGCCCAAATGGCCACCCAAGAACAGACAGCACCAATGGCGCCTCCAAGGCAGGATTCTAGGGTTGACTCCTCCGTCCTCCAAACCCCTCAAAGGGAGGATGTAAGCAGAAAAAGAGAAAGGGAGACTCCCATCACTGAAACATCAGAGAAAAGACAAAGACTAAATCCCTTCTCATAGGAGGAAATGCCCAGTATGGAGGCATCAGCCAGCTCCTTACAACAGGAGCAAGACAGGGCAGCGTTAGGAGAAGTGAGCTCCTCAGCACAGAGGATGGGAGGAGAAACAAGCATCAAATAACAGTTCATAGACATCAAGAGGAGGAGTGAACCATTGAAAATTCAACTCTACAATCATCTGCTGAACATGGCTCCCACAAACCAACAAAGGCTCATGTCTGCCTTTGATGTGCAGAAGGGGAAAATGACGTTGAGTCACTTCACACCAACAGTGCAGCAACCACAAACAGTAGCAGACTACATCAGGACCAATTTGGAGGTCCTAGCAAAAGACATCCACCCGATGGATCAAATTGAGCTCCATAAACAAACGGGTGAGATGGTCTATGCCACCTTGGCTGATAAGACCTTAGTCAACTACAGGCTGCAAAATAGCCTGAACAATACTGCTGCAGAGCTTGAGTTGGAAAGGGCTTCCTCTCAAGCCAAGGACAATAGAATCAAAGCCTTGGAGGAGATTATAGTAGAGTTTGGGCATGATCCCAAGGATGTTAAAGCAGTACAAGAAGTCCTCAGGCTAAGGGATGCTGACATTGCAACAATGAAAAAGAAATTGAAAATCCTAGCAACTCTTCACCCACAAACAGAAGAGGTTGCCCAGCAGAGGCAAGAAAAGGATGCAGCTTCCTTACTAATGACATTATACAAGGAGCTCATCCAGACTCAAGAAAAGCTGCAGGAATCAGAGGCCAATTTAGATGCAACATTGCAGCAAAAGGAGGCAGGGGAAACCTCACAGCCACCTCCAGAAAAAATAAACCTTGAGGAAACCCCTCAAGACACTGCCCATCCCAGCCAACAAGTGCAGCAAGCCCCAGACACCTCAGCACCAACAACAGAGCAGGCTGAAAGCCTGGACATGCAGAAGATGAGGAAAGAAATACAGGTACTGGAGTCCCAGATGTCTGAGCTGAGCCAAGCCCAGGACAATCTGGCAAAAATAAAAGAAAAATATGACAAATCAAAACAAAATGTAGCAGAAAGAGAGAGGGAGGTAAAGGCCCTAAAGAAGAGGATTGCTGAGCTAGAAAAAGAGCTCACATTGGATAAAGTCATAGCAGAGCCTAAGAGGGTCATCTGGGGCTACATTGGCCAATCCATAACAGACCAATGGGAGTATATAGAGGCTATATATGAGCAAATAGCCCTCATTGCAAGAGCACGTAGAGAAATACAGAGAGCAAGGGCATCTCTAGGCAGCATGCCTGAAATTGCCACTAAGATGATAAACGTGCTGAACTACAGAACAAGATCCCAGCTGGTAAGAATGGGGATTGGAAACAGGACAGAGACCATCTCCCTAATCAAAAAGGTCCCGACATTGAGAAACCTGATTCAGACCCTGGAGAGGAGGACCCATGACATGCAAGCTGATATTAATAAATTTCAGAACAGGTTTATGGCTTTGCAGAACAGGGGGCTCCCTAGCCCATTGGATACATCAGGAAAATTACTCTCCCATGAGAAATATGCCAAGAGAGTAAGCAATTTTGCAGCAACACAAATTTCAGAGGCACCTAGTACATCGTCAGAAGCAGGCCCAATAACAGGGCAGATTCTTTTTGATAGAGTAGATAATTTATTTTTTATCAGGAATGAAATTGCACATTTGTTTGATGAGCCCCCTCATTTTTACAAATATACAGAGGCTGATGAGACCATGGGGTCAATTTTGAAACATCAGTTACCTTCATCAAAGGTATGGGAAGAACTGATACGATTACTGTTAAACCAAAGTCAGTAATTGTAATTTTTCCTTGGAAATATTCAGAACTTCATGCACAGCAGGACAAAGACACATCAGCAGCTATGAGGACAAAGTCTGAGCCAAATCAGCACAGGTACTCGGCCACAACAACAGCATCAGCAGTCACGGGTGACAGGGCCGAGAAGAGACAGAAAGTTACAGCTGCACAGACATGCCATTCAGTAGTTATGACAAAGCACCCAACCGACTCCAACCGACTCCGTGAGGCCCAAAGGTCAAGATTGTTCTGACAGGAGTAAAGAGCACTTATCTTGTATTAAAAGATTGTAATAACTTCTCATCTACCACTCCTGTACGAGTTAAAGTAGATATTTATTTCTCAGATGACTCAATGCCTGAGATTTTTTGTAATAGACTTCTATATATTCCCCCTCGCATTTGTAAGCAGGGGTTGGACTCTGGATGTAAGAAATCTCTTGATATCTATTCTGTAGCTCTTCTACTATAAATCTTCAGACAACTAATACAAAGAATGATGGGATTTCTGAAGCGTTGTGTCTCTTGATGTCTTGCTGATGTATGGCTCCATATTGCAGGATTCCTGCGTATTTCATGGCTCAATAAGTTTCCTTGTTTCTCTCTGTTATATCTTTGTTTCTCTCTGTTATATGTTTGCTATCTTTCATATATCATTCATGTTATCCATATGTTACATATCTTAATAGCAAGGAAAAAGAATAGTCTCAGGATTTAATCACAAATTACCCTGTACTCGATCCAAGCTATTATAAATGTTTTCTTCAGTTATGGGAATGAAAGTGTAATTCTTAAATGCTACCTTTCTTACTGTATTACCACAGTGATTTATTTTTTTAGGAATTCAGATAATGCTCCTAAGAAAATAGGTCCTTTTCTCACACCTAGCTCAGTAAAGAATTCTTAACTGCTCTTCACTGGTTGATAATTACTTCACCCTCACAATTTACATTTTGTTCCATGACATATAAAAAGGCCCTGTAATTCCAGCTGCGCTTAAGCCAGGATTTCAAGGAAACAACTGCTAAAGACCCCATTGCCCAATGGACTAATTTCATCCGCAGATAACACTTCAAAGCTATCAGAGAACATCCCCCAACCAAAGAAAAACAAACAAACCTGTACTTCATAACTAGCCTAAAACCTGTATAAAAACAGTGACAAACCTTATAGAGAGAGCCCTCTCTGATTACAGCTGGGCTAGAAGCTGTAGTCCAAAGATTGGTTAGTGGTTACCCCGGCCGTATTCCCTTGGGAGTCATAGGGAACAACCTGGGTGTTAACATAAATGGCGACTCCACTGGGGACTTCTTCAGGATTGAGAAATTACTATATCATTGCTGAAAATACCCTTGAAATCTGAAGAAAAAGCTGATTCAAAATCCTGTCTAATCCTTGATAAGAAACTCTCTCCAAAACTTAAAAGGACTAGCTCAGAAGCTGGCTCCTAAGAAGAACCTTCGGTACACTAGGGCTAATCCAGACCCAAATCCCCCTACTGTCTTTAAAGATCCTAATTCAATCCCTAAATTGATTAAGAAACAGCAAAAACAAGATAACCTTTCTAACCTTAGTCCAGAGACAGTCCATCCTATCCCCATCCCCACTCCAATCAAAGTACTTTTCCGTTCCACCCCTAATTCCCCTAGTTCTCCATCCACATCTCAAAGCCCTCCACCGACATCTTCCTCTCCCACACATATTCCCCTGATCAACACCTCAAATCCTTCCACACCCACCACCCCTGTGGTACCCACTGTTCCTTTTATTCCAGTTGTACTTATCAATCCCCAAAACCTTGTGAAAATGGCTATGAGATATGCACCTTTGCAACTACCTGCCAATCCTATGGCTCTACCTCAGGATTACCAAGCCAAAATCTCATATTTTGACTCCACTGGCCCTTACACTGCTATTCAGCATGCTAAAAGAATGTAGGACCATTTTGAGAACTACGAGATAGATGATGATACTGTGAGGATGAGAATTTTTGTTCAAAGCCTAACAGGTGATGTCCGGACTTGGTTCAGGTCACTTCCTGCAAATTCCATCACCACACCTGATGAACTTTATCAATCTTTCACAAACAGATGGGAGAAAAAGAAGGATCCCCTACATATACTTGGTGAATATGACATGATTAAGAGAGGTCCCCAAGAAACAGTTCTGGAGTATTGTGCTAGGTTTAATAATGTATACAATGCCATACCCCAAAATTTAAGACCCCCTCCTGATTTGGCCTTATACAAATTTCCTGACGGATTCGATCCCGAAATGGCATATCAGCTAAAAGAAAGGGTCCCTGAAACCCTTGAAGAAGCACAAAAGTTTGCTGTCTTGGTGGAGGCAAACCTGATTGCTAAGAGGAATAGGGCTAAAGTAGAAAAGAAAGTTGCCTTTAAAGAGGAACCCTCAGCCTTTGACCAGAAATTAAATGCAATAATTGTTGGTATGAAGAGGTTGGGTGACAGGGTAGAATCTGTGGAGAGAAAATCTTCATGGGAAGCACCACCAAACAATTCCAATAGGAACCCAAACTTTAGGAGGAATCAAAACCCTAATGTGGGTAACACTAATAATGATCCAGAAATAAGACCTCCATTTCAAGAAAACTATGCCGAAACATCCACATCAGAGGAGCAAGTGGATGATACCCATATCCACCTAATGGGTCTTGATAATGAGCACCAAGTCTTCCTAAGTCAGGAAGATCATCAAGAAGAAGACACTAAACAGTTTCAAACAAAATCAGGTGAATCATTTGATTTCAAACAGGGCTATGACACCGCTGTCTATGAAGTTCATAAACAGTACAAACTAAGAAGCAGAACTGTAAACATAACACAGCCTGAGAAAACCAAAGACAGATTGCAATCTAAGAGTGCCATAATAATAGAACCAATGAACACAATTGATTCACCCACAAAGGAAGTAACTGTTGAAGAAATTACTGAACAAATACAAAACCCACCAGTCACATCATCTGTACATTTCAATCCAAGCAAAAGGCCTCAAGAGGAAATTGAAAAACAAAAGCCCCAAGATCAAGAAGAAACCTTACCAAATAAAGAAAGAGGGCTCACCCATAGCACCAAGGTCCAAACTGAGAAACCCTTTGACTTGGAAGCTGAAATTGGAAAACTAAAAATATCCATCCCTCTTGCAGAGCTGGTCAAGAATGACATCTATAGATAGCAGATTGAGAAATCCCTCCAACTCACTCAAAACATAGACAATGTCAATGTGTTGGATGACACCCCAGAACTACTATTTGGACCAGAAGTCGATGGAAAAACAGCAGGCACAGGGATCCCACCTTTTTATGTCAGCCTACATGTACATGACAAGATACTACACAATGCAATGTTTGACTCAGGTGCCTCTCATAACCTGATGCCAAAGTCAGTCATGGAGAGGCTGAATTTGGATATCACTAGGCCGTATAAGGATCTCTTTTCATTTGATTCCACCCAAGTTAAGTGTCTAGGCCTAATAAAATATTTATGTGTATCCCTGGTCCAATATCCCAACAAGACAATTTTGATGGATGTGGTTGTTGCTGACATCCCACCTAAGTATGCGATGTTATTATCAAGGTCATGGGGAGCTAAACTTCAAGGTTCCCTTCAACTGGACATGTCATATGCTACTATTACAGTCTTCGGTCAACCCAAGAGTCTATACAGAGAATCGCTCATGAAGTACATGGTCAGCACTGAGGAAAAGCCTCAAAACTTCCCCATATATGCTGTCCATTCTGACATAGACTCATATATTTTGTATAATGACAAAACAGGCAACATAAACAATGAAAAAACTCAGATAATCAAAACAGACAAGAAGATCAACGAAGGAATTCCTGACATAGAAACATTGGTTGAGTTAAAAGAGGACAAATCATATGATGATGAGAAACAGACACTCAAAAAGGATCAGGACTTCAATAAACAAACAACTGCTCTAGAAACAAAATTGATCCCATCAAATGGAAAAACTGTTCTAAAACCCAAACCAGGGGAAGAAACCGAACTTCAACTCACAAAGTTAGACCACAGAGATATTATTCAGCGTCCCCTAGAACTAGAAACCTTATGGTTCCTAGAATTTGATGGGTCAGTTAATAAATTAGGGGCAGGAGCTGGAATATGGGTGCATAACAAACAAAACAGCCATGCAGAAGGCAGGGCCTACAGACTAAACTTCAAATGCACCAACAATATAGCTGAATATGAGGCTCTCCTACTAGGCCTCAAGCTGCTACAATCCCTACAAGCCATAAGTGTATCAATCCTAGGGGATTCAGACCTAGTGATCCAACAGGTGAAAGGCAATTTTGTTACCAATAATAAAAAACTCAGGTCTTATAGGTCTGCTACCACTGAACTACTAGAGTCCTTCACTGAGTTCCAAATTACCAAAATTCCTAGGACTCAGAACCTTCATGCTCACAGTCTAGACACATTTGCAAGTACCTGCAAACTGCCTTTTGAGCCTCATCACTGTTTCACAGCCGAAGTAAAACACAGACCATCAGTCCCAAACAATGTAATGGACTGGCAGGTGTTTGACAATGACACACAAATCAAGAATTTTCTGACTTTACAAGAAGAGTTTTCAGGTCTAAACATAGACACCGAGACAGCAAGTCAATCACAAATACTTAAGACAGAAAATCAACCACAAGTACATGATAAACACACCAATCAAGCAATATCACCCAAAATAGCCAATCAAATGCTACATCCTACAATTTTCAACTAGTACAACATACAAGAAATCCAACAGGTTAAATGTGAGGAGATAGCTGAATATGAAACTGAGGTGATACAACTAAAGGACAATCTTCTCCCAATAGGCTTAGCTCCATTAGAAGACATTTTTGATTCCAACGATGTTCCCAATAAACCAAAATTGCAGCCCCTAAACACTACTATGGAAGATCATAATATTGGGACAATTGAACAACCCAAAATCATAAGACTGTCTGCTGCCCTACCTCCTGACCAGAAGCCCAAATACGTTGACCTTTTTAAGGAGTTTCAAGATGTGTTTGCATGGAGTTATGAGGATCTAAAATCCTATGATACCTATGTGATACAACACACTATCCCACTAAAGCCAAATCAGAAGCCTTTTAAACAAAAACTGAGGAGGATCAATCCTATGCTCCTCCCAGCAATGGAGCAAGAGGTACAAAAAATGTTCAAAGCAGGCATTATAGCACCAATCAGATTCTCTGATTGGGTTTCGAACCTAGTCCCCACAAGGAAGAAAACTGGGGAAATTAGGCTCTGTGTTGATTTGAGAAACCTCAACCAAGTATCATTAAAGGACAACTACCCCTTGCCCAAGATGGACCACATCCTTCAGAGAGTAGTTGGGGCCTCAAGGATTTCCTTGCTTGATGGGTTCTCAGGTTTTAACCAGATCCTGGTTCATCCTGA
>APFE030231578.1:3212-50551 GCA_000404065.3 Pinus taeda
TTTTGCTCTTTCTAACTCTCTGCCTCTAACACATAGTACTGTGTAAGACACAATTAGAAAGTAGTTCAAGATTAGTCTAAAAAGTACCCAAAGCCGGCTGCAAGTTATTAGTATTCTGATCTCTAAAAGATAGACAATTTATAATAAAGAGACCATTCATATGTTAGCAGACAGATTTGAGAAATAAAACTAAAAATCAACTATGAAAATAAAGTAAAGGCAGCAACTTTGAATCTGTCAACTGAAACTACCACTAGATATAAAGCAAATACATAACACACAAGCAATCCTGGGTTAAAAACCTGCAAAAGAACAATGTTGATCAGCTTAAAATAAAGGCTGGAAATGAAATAACATGAAAGTGAATTACGCTGTACATGTATCAAGAAAAGGAAATGCTGAATGGAAATAAGGAAATGCTGAACATAAAATACTATACAAGGCTAACATGAATAGGGGCCCTCCATTCATATAACCCAAAGAAGACTCAAGGTGTTGAAAACTTCAGAACAACACTGCTTCTATTACTTCATGTGCAGAAAATTACAGTCAAGAGTGCTAGAACAGCACTATTAAAACAGAGTCTGGGAATGCACTAAAATTATAACAAGTTCATAAAACACAGCAACTAAAAAGTTGTATAAGCGTACGCAGACGCAAGTTTTTATAGGCATCTGAAAGATATCCTAATGCGTACAGCTAAAACTGAAAAATAACTAACTGTCATGTGTAATTAAGGTTCAAAAACACGTCATAAGCCTGCGCGGATGAGCTGGAGGTTCTGGTCGTTATGGGCATTGAGTCCAGAGTTGGATTATGTCCCCCACAACCTGCGTAGCACGGACAAGTCACCGTTTGAACTGACGTGACCCAACAGCTTACGTATCACCGTTAAGCTGCCTTTGTTGACCGTAACTTGACCCTTGTTGACCGGAGGCACAGATGACGTGGATGGCTAAACAAATAGCACAGGAACCTTGAGCACCTTGATTCCTAAGTGCCTATGTGGCTCATTTGGCAAAATGACACGTGGAACCTTGAGATTAACAAAAAGGCTACGGAATCACCAGATGGCTGCGGAATCAGCAGATGGCTGTGGAATGCCTGTAAATATGTCAAAATCTAAACAAAACAGTCACACATTAGCAAAGCTTACTTGATCATGCTTAATGACATCTAATGTAATGATCTGGGTGGTTTTATATTGAAAATGAGGCAAAAGAGAGAGGTAAGTGATGAAAAACAGTAGGTAATAATGGATGATGAGGTGTAAGTTAGAGGCTCTACAATACAGTATCAAGGTATTACTCCATAAATTTTTGGTTGTGTGAGATAACTATCATCCTTGTGTCATTATTTCTCAAAAATTTATATTTTATACAGGTTGCAAATACCAACAAATGGTATTAGAGCTAAGTTAAAGGAGGGTATGAGACATTGTATATCTATCAAAAGTCTTGTAGAAGATTTAGAGCCATGAAATGAAGGAGTCCAAGGTGCAAAAAGATCAAGCCATGCAGAGAATAGGATGAGCCATATGACATGTAGCCTTCTACAAAGCCAAATTGTATAATAAAACAAAGGAGGGTCGTAGTCTTCACCTTGATGGAGGAACCCAAGATGGTTTGTGGGTCCATTGCATAGAGGAAAAAGCCACTAGATATGCTCTTGGAGGTGGAGCCAAAATAGTCCTAAAGTTGTTTGTCTAGTGTTTAGAGGAGATCGAGAAATAGGAGGAGTTGGAGCAATGCAACCCTTAACCTGTTTTTGCTGAGAGAGCCTGATCTATAAGATTATTGGGCGTCTGACCCACTTTTGGGGTTATTGACTACAGTTCAAAGAGAAAACCAAGGTTGTAGTGGTCCCATTATTTTAAAACCTCAACAACAAAGGAGGAGCCACATAATCATACAGGGTGTAAGTTATCTAGGGGTACAAAGAGGAGAAGTCATTCACAATGCAAAGAAAAATCCCATGGAGCCATGAGTGGTCTTGTGAAGTTTGCATAAAAATTTGAGGTAAAACTAGAGTTTCGTAGTAAAATGTGTATATATATTTTAAAAATTTAGTCATTTTTTAGTGATGAAATATAGATAAGTCTATAGAGATATGATTTTTTTAAAAAGACAATAATGTTGAAGGCCATTAAATCTATTCTTTTCAAAGTTCTCTCTCTCTCTCTTATATATATACTTCTATATATATATATATATATATTATATATATATATATATATATATATATATGAATTGCCATCTATTTGAAAAAAAATGATTTGAAAGTGAGGTCGGGTGTATAAAATTAATAGCAAAGATGATGAATAACCCGATTTGAGATAGAGAATTTAAATGATTAAAATAATTTTGAATTACAGAAGCTTGAAATGTAATATTTATTAAAATGGAAAGGATTGCATAAGGCATTTGATGGCAGGATGGAAAAAAAACCTCCAAATATGATAGATGAAGAACCAAAATATATAGATGTAGGAGCTATTAATATCACTTGGTTATGTTTTGTATATGGCATCCTATTTAACATTATTGAAGTAACAAAAATGTTATTGTGGAGAAATATGGATGTTTTCTATTTGACAAAATCTTTAAGGGACTTACTCTACACAAAGAGGAAACTATAAAGTTAAAAAAAATGAAAGAAGCTACAAAAGTTGTAGATCATTTCAATGTTCTTAATATTGTTATATCCCTATATACTAATATGGATGTTAAAATTGATGCATAAGATATCATAGTTAGATATTGTGTTTATTTCTTGAAACGTGGGATGATTTAGTCACTTTCATTAGTTTTAGTACAGTTGATACTCTTGAATATGATTGTCTTGTTAGAACATTTTTTCTCAAGGAGGTGTATAAGAAATACGTTGTTTAAACTTTCACACTAAAAGCAATAGAGGCTAGAGGATGATCCAAAGAGGAAGAAGAAAGGTTGACAAGTTTAGCTAGGTCAAAGTCAGAAGGAAAGAAGAGTAAACTGAAATGTTGGTATTGGAATAAGTCTGAGCATCTCAAGAAGGATTGCTAGAAGAGGCATGAATCCAAGAAAGACACAAAAAAGAAGTAAAATATGGGTAACTAAAGTATAAGTATAATTGATGAAGTTTTTGTGTATTTGTAATGTACTTCAATACTATCAAGAAATGTTGTGTCCACCTAGAAGCTAGTTTTCTTCATACGAGATTGCTGATAGTAAAATTTTTGTTAAGAAAAATAATGTTTCTTATAAGGCTATTAAGGTTGGAAGCATACAAATTATAATTTTTTATTGTATTATAAGGAAATTGATAGATATTATACATGTGCATAAACTAAAATAATTTAATTTCTTTGTGAGATTTTGGTTTTCAAGGTTACAAATTTATAGGTCAAGGTGAAGCATTGAAGGTCTCCAATGGCATATTAGTTGTTAGGAAGGCTACAAAGACTAGAAACCATTATAAAATGGATGGAAGTACTCAAATTAATAATGAAATGATGGAATATGAGGAAGTGAATGAATCCACTCATTTCATATATCAATGAATAGGCCATATGAGTGAGAAAGGGCTAGATGTACTCATAAAATGCAAATTATTTTGAAATTTAATTTAAGATTTGAATTTGAATTTATGAACCATTGCATATTTGTAAAACAATGTAGAAAAAATTTAAAGTGGGAAGCAATACTAATAAACATATTGTTTGATTATATCCTTTCAGATGTTTGGGAGCCATCCCCTAATATTTATTTTGAAGGACTGTCATATTTTTACATTTATAGATGATTTCTGCAGAAAAATATGTCCCATTGCCTCAAATAGAAAAGTTGATTTGTTTAATACATTTTAAAAATTTATAGTTTGGTCGGAAAGAGAAATATAAGGACAATGAAATATTTAAGAATAGATAAGAGATGCAAGTTCATGTCTTTAGAATTTGAAAAATATTTCAGAGAAGCTTGCATTGAAAGACACAAAACCATTGCACATAGTCCACACCAAAATGGAGTGTCACAACACGTGGATGTGATTCTTTCGGAAAAAGAAAGAAGTATGCTCAACAATGTCGATTTGTAGCAAGAGTTATGTCGAAAAGAAATATCTACCACTTGTTATATTGTAAATCAATCACCATCAATTGGAATAGATTGTAAATTTTTTGAATAGGTATGGACATACCATGCTTGTAATTATTTAAATTAAACAAAATAATATTTTTGAAGTTGATATGCTCTTACTCTTAAAATTCAGTGTTCTAATTTAGACCCCATATTGAAGAAATATGTCTTTGTTGGTTATGATGAAGTAACCAAGGGATACAGATTGTGAGATCCTATTTACCAAAAAATCATGATTAACAAAGATCCAATATTTTATTAATCCTCCATCATTAAATCATATATTATAGAAGTTAACTTGAAACAAGAAAAAATGCCACTAATTAAGAATTTCTAATGGAGACTCACGTCTTAAAAAGCTTGGAAGCATGAAGAAGCTTCCAAGGATAAATAATTTGTGGATGTTTAATATATTTAGGAAAATGTGGAAATTTCACAACCAACAAGGGGAAGAATTACACGAGAGAAAAATCCTCTTAAAAAGTATATCAATTTTGTTTCATCTATTTCTTTGGTTATTGATGATGGGGAACCTTCTTATTATCAAGCAGAAATAGGTAATGTCAATAATTCTAAATGGAAGATGCCAATGAAAGAAGAGATGGATTCCATGGAGAAAAATAAAACCTGAGACTTGGTAGAAATTCCTAAAGATATAAAGGTTGTTGGGTGTAAGTGAGTCTACAAATTAAAAAAAATGAATTGATAGTAATGTTGAAAGTTATAAATGTAGGCTGGTCATAAAGTGGTACTATCAAATGGAACATATTGGTTTCTATGATGTCTTTTC
Organism: Pinus taeda; assembly: GCA_000404065.3. Lineage (NCBI taxonomy): Eukaryota > Viridiplantae > Streptophyta > Pinopsida > Pinales > Pinaceae > Pinus > Pinus taeda. The sequence goes on from APFE030231578.1 coordinate 8,118, forward strand.
ACTAGTTAAATTTGTTTATGTTAGACACCTAATCCTTGGACATTTGTTGAATGTCTCTTAAATATGTAAATAAAAGGATTATGAACAATTAGACTAGGAAGAAACTTTAGAGGATGAAAATCAAAGGTCACCCATGTATGTTCTATAACTTTATTATCATGAATGCAATCACACATTTGGGAGTCATTCATTGGCTTGACAGGTCATTTGAGGAATGCTTAATTTCCACTTAGTGTAACTTATTTACCCCTGCTCAAACCTACCTCTCTGATTTTTCTACTATTCTGGTTTGTTAGAGTTAAAACCCTCACACTTGTCGTGAATTACACTCCCTTTAGACTTTAATGTTCTAGTCCCAAAAAAATAGTGACCTCATTCCTTGTAACCTCATTGATTCTCATGTGAAGTTACTCCTAAAAAGTATAAACAAAAATGGTCTATTCTCCCACGCAGTTAAGCATGCTTGCAGCCTATGCATTAGCCTGGTGTTTTATCTAGTTTTGACACATATCTCGGATTCTCTTATAATGGTATTTTGAATGACATTGTAGGTGTTAGTTATGCTATTAATCTGATGTTGGTATTTCTAGTTATTCATTCTTTCCCCTGTCTCAATATTGATGGTACCAACTTTCCATCTACACACCCTAAATCTTGAGATGCCAAGATATTTAAATTAACCAAAACTAGATTGATAGGTTGCATTTTCTTGAGGGGAAAATTTAACCCCAATATCTAGGATGAATTTCAAATTATAGGGGCTACAATAACAAACTGTGTTGGATCTATCTTTCAAGGCTCTAATTTTATAAGAGATGGCCATGGGTCCTTAGTATTTTAACATATCCTATTGGAAATAACGTTCATGGATTCACTACACCTACCATAATATAACCAAATTACACAATTAAGATAAATTTTATATGTTGTATACTTCATCAAATTTTATAAGGCATTGAAAAACTAAAATATTTATATGACTCACACTCGGAATTGGGATTTGTTCAGTTAATGGTTGAAACCTTCAAGCTTAAGTTGAAAGACAATGTCCACCTGTCCTTAGCCTTAGAAATTAGATTCATCATGCATGATGTAAATTCCTCTAGAGTTTAGATGGATATTACCCTCATAGCCATTGTTAAGGCCCTTTATACCAGATACTCTCACTATCATGAATCTCCACAGGATAGCAGAAAACTCAAGGTCATTACTTTTGAATATCATATGAAGAAGTTTTTAGAATGGGAGAAGTATTTTGGGAAAATGAAGATATAAAATTAATTCTCTAAATAAATAGTGTGCCTTTCTCAAAAAGGGAAGAATTGGTCACATGATTATCTTAAAAGAAGAGGCAACAAAAGAGGACATGGAAGGAAATTTTTAGACGGGCGGGGGGTGGGGGGGAACATCATCACGGAGAAAGATATAATCTACACTACATTCACTATGATAGAGATGGAAATGATGCATCCACATGCAAAATATCTGGGACAGAATCATGAAAGAGTGCAAGGAAGATAGGTAAAGCACATAAATCTACATTGTTTATCACTGCAATATTCAAGTAACTAAGGATTTGTTTCATACTTCACTTCCTTCTTGGAAATATGCATGGTTTCTTGATACAAATGCAACATACCATACGAATTTTTGAAAATACTTCGTTGAAGACCTTAGTGACAATGTAGATGGAGTAGTGTACTTTGCACACAAATCAAGTCACATGCCTTCAACACTTGTCACCATCAGTCTTAAACTACATGGGCTTCTTGATTTTCTTCTACATGATGTACTCTACCTTCCAGAACTATGAAGAAATATGTTGTCTCTTGGTCACATTATCTAGTAAGGACACTTCATTAATATGTTTAATGGAAAAGTAGAGATAAGGAATGGATCTAACAACAAAATTGTCATGACTATAGTAGAGAAGGAAAGGTTACTAGAGTTGCAAAGAACATCTACTTGTGCACATAACTCTACTTGCCTCTCTCTATACAATGAAGGAATTTTTCATCTAGTCTTTTATGACATGCAACATGTGGACATATTAATTATCACAATCTATGTTTGTTGAAAAAAAATGGTGTTCCTAATTTTCCAATTATTCCAAGGAAACTGAAGCAATGTGATGCTTGTATCTTAGGACAACATAGAAAAAAACTAGAGCACATAGAAAACTTGCATTGGTTCATTCTAATTTGTGTATCCCTATACCTATTTCTTTTTCAAATGGAAATACATATATAATGAATTTTATTGATGATTACACCATGATGTATTGGGTATACTTGTTGAAAAGAAAATAAGAAGCTTTTGAAACATTACAAAATTTTCATGCATGGGTTGAAAATGATGAACAAACACATATTGGCTCACTTTACTGATAATGGAAAATAATATAATTCCAATGAGTTTGAAAATTGTTTTCACCCACATGGGATTCAACATCAAGCCACCACTCCATATAATCCTCAAAAAAATGGTGTAGCTAGAATATTTAACATGACTATTTTAAATATGGCTCACTCCATGATGATTTTCAAAAATGTAAAGTTGATTTTTCAGTTGATGCAATTCTATGTGTATTGTATATAAAAAACATATGTCTATCTTATGCTATAGGAAATAGGACTCCTTATTAAATGTGGTATGGCTACATTCCACCAGTAAGGCATCTTAGGATATTTGGTTCCACTTGCTATACCTTAACTCCTATGGAACAATGAAGCAATATTGATGCAAGGATTTGGAAACGCATCTTTTGGTGTATACATATACCATCAAATAGGGTTTTCCTTATGATGAGGTAAATAAGTTTGTATTTTCTATAGATGTGATTTTTCTTGAATATTCCAAGGTTGAAAATAGTATTGAGAGACATATTAATTGTTTGGATATATTCAATTATTAAAAAATTATCATGAAATTTGATAATGAGATTCCACGTCTTAAAGGGGGGATACCTATCTTGCATCATTATAGGAAATCTCCTTTTGAACCATTGTCTCACCCCAAGAATTTATGTCCACTCCTTTAGATCAGGAAGACACTTTGAGTGATGTGATTGAGAGGATTTGGAGGTCAAATCATGATGCAACACCATCTCAACCAACAAAGCATTCTGGACCATCTCAGAAAGCTTCCTCAAAATGACTCACCAAAATACTCGAAAGTGTTCACCTTGTTGAGGTTAGAAATAGAAGAACTAGGAGTTCCACAAGAAAAAATAGAAGTAATTTAGATGCTTATAATTTAGTTAATGCTATGGATGTTTCATATGGATGGAAATTGAATTTATCTACTAATTTTGCACAGAATACTTCAAAATAGATTCTTCTCTTTATGTATGGAAATAAACAATGTAGAGGAAGCATGATTCTCTCATAAAGAATACAACACGGAAGTTGGTAGATCCTCCATTTGAAACTAAACCAGTTAGCTGTAAGTGGGTCTACAAGAGAAAATAAAAATCATATGGTTCACTTGAAAAGAAGAAAGAAATTCTCTTGACAAAAGGATATAGAAGTAACTTGTCAATTATGAAGAAACCTTTCCCCCCATAGCAAAATGGGCCATCATCTAGACTCTATTTTCCTTTCCAGTTCAGAATAGATTGAAATTTAAGGAAATGTATGTGAATACTAAATTCTTGAATGCAAACTTAAAAGAAGTTGTCTGTGTGTATCAATTAGAAGGTTTTGTTGTGAATGGGAAACAACAAAAAGCATGCAACCTCATCAAATACTTATATGCCCTAAAACAAGCACTCTGAGCCATATTATACATTTATTGAGCATCTTATATAATTAAATTTCAAACACTTTAATCTTGATATTTTAACTCTATTTGTTAACAAATTTTGTAAAACTATACTCTATATTGTGGTATATATAGATGATTTGATGATACTAGGGAACAATGAAAACTATATTGTATCCATAAAGAAAGAGTTGAAGAAAGGATTTGAGATGACAGATTAAGGACACCTTCACTACTCCTTGGGCATTGAAGTGACCCAACATCCAAGGTATGTATTCCTTTATCAAGGGAAGTACTTTGGAGAATTATAGAACACATTTGGCATCGCTAAATACAATCTCTTGTCTACTTGGGTGGAATACAATATGAAGCTCACATCTAAAGAAGTGAATGAATTTGAGGATGCAACTAATTATAGACAACTTGTGGGACGTCTTATCTACCTCACCATTAACAAACTAGATAAATCATTTGTTATTGGAATTATTTCCATATTTATGCAACATCAATATGAAGGACATTGGTCTACTGCAAATAAAGTTATGAAGTACTTGAAAGGAAATCAAAGATTTAGACTCAAATATTCATAGGTAGATTAACTCAACTTGATTGGATATCCTGATTCATAATTTGATGGAGATAAGGAAAATGGATTGTCTACATTGGGCCATATTATGAGTCTTGTATCATGAGCTATCTCCTTGAGATCATGAAAATAGTAAATTCCAGTAGATTCCACAATACAGGAAAAATATATTGTGGTTGCAAAAGTAGAAAAGGATATTTTGTGGCCCATAAAAATTCTTGAAGACTTCTGGGAGAAACAAGTGAACTTTAATCCTCATGTGATTGATAATACTTCTGCAATTAATCTAGCTAAAATCATAAATTTCATGATCAAAACAAACATATCCACACAATATATCATTTGATTCGATATCATGTAGGGGTCAAGACTATTCATATAAGACATTGTTCCACAAATGAGAAAATTGCAGACATCTTCACCAAAGCACTTGGAAGAGAAAAATTTGAAAAATTCAAAATTATGCTTGGACTCAAAACCACCTCTTCAAATTAAAGGGGGAATGTTAGACACCTAATCCTTGGGGATTGGATGAAAGTGCTATAAATATGAAAATAAAATAGTATGAACAATTAGAATATAAACCTACCTTGGAAGATGAAAGAAAAGGTCCTCCATGTATGTTATATAACTCTATTTTCATCAATGCAATCACACATTCATGATTCATTTCTTGGTTTGACAGTTTCTATTCATATTATATTGATGTTAATTCCTTTAGACAACATTTTTACATGGAGATTGGATGAAGATATATACATGGAAAAACCAAAAGGATTAGTTTAAAATAGAAACAAGGTTAGTTTAAAGACTTAGGAAGTCATTATACGACCTAAAATAATCTCTCAAGCAATGGTATAAAAAAATTGATTACTTCATGATGAGCCATAACTATACTTGAAGTGAGTATGTCCAACATGTTTACTTCAAAAGTTTGAATGGTATGTTCATTATGTTGGTGTTATTTTTTTACAATATGTTTGTTAAAAGTAAAAGTATATACCACATCAACAAGTTGAAGATATATATGGATAGGACCTTTGGTATGAAGGTTCTAGGAGCCAAAAAAAATATTGGGCATAGAAATGCATAAATATAATAAAAATGGTAAGCTCAGGTTTTTCACAATAGAAGTATGTTGAGAAAATACTTGTGAAGTTGGAATGCGTAATGTGAAACCTTTAAATATCCATTTAGCTTCCCATTTTAATATTTTTTGATGTTTATTTCCTTGTAGTGATGTAAAATGTGATTATATGTCTCATGTTCTATTTGCTAATGAAATAGCAAGGTTGATGTGTGCGATGATATGCACTAGAGTAGATATAGAACATGTAGTAAGTGTTGTTTGTATATACATGGTAAATCCAAGAAGCGAGCATTGGGATGCAATGAAATAGGTATTTCGGTATCTTAGAGGAAATAATACTTATCAAATCACATTTAATAGTGGTAATGATTCTATATGCGATATGTTCATTTAGTTTTTGCAGGTGGTTTGGATAGGAGGGGATCTAATTCAAGTTATCCCTGTTCTCATTTGGGGAATATTGAGGTAAAATATAGGTCTCAAAAGAAAAATGTACTAACAAAATGAACTTTAAAAGAACAAAAAAGATTCAAGATGCTAATGTCATTTGTACGGGTAAATATTTTGCAGGGAAAATAATTAAACTATTTTTTTTGCATTTTATTTCTCATTTAAGAGTACTCAAATGTCAGTTTTAGGAACTTCTTGGATGCAAAATTCAATTCCAAATCCAATGAGTACCTACTTTTAATACTTTTTAGTAGACCCACATTGAAAAAAAAAAATGAAAATATTAAAAATGTGTGTAATATTTAATTTCCAAATCCAACAAGTACACAATCTGCATACTCTCGATTAAACCCACACTTAAAAATATGAAAATATATGAAAAATATATTTATTCCAATTAAGATACTACGAATAGAGTTTGAGAAACCTATAAGGAGATAATCCCAAAAAAAAAGTTAAAAAAAGAAAAAGTTTCTTTCTTCTTCTTTTAAAAATTCATAACTCATATTTTATTAGATTATTATTTTCTATAGAAAACTAATTTTAGGCCTCAAATTCCCCTAATGCTTGAAAAAGTATCTATTATTTGGATCTCAAAGTTTTAATAAACAATTTCTTTGTTCATTACTAAGGTAGAATATATTATTATCTCATATCTCTATAACGAGGCAATATTGTTGAAGGGTCTTTTAGATGAGCTTGGAAGAACTCGGGGCACTGTAACTATATTACATGGTAGTGAAAGTGTTATTTGTTTCGATCAAAATATAGCTTATCATAGTAATACTAAATATACTCATATTAAGTACTATTTTGTAATTCACGTAATTGATGGATATGGAGTAGATCTTAAAAATGTACACACTCAAGAAAATTATGTAGACATGCTTACAAAACACAAATTGATAGACAAGTTGCAATAGAGTTTAGCTTCTGTTTGATTGCAAAAGAGGTTATGAAAGGGATTAGGAAAGTTATCAGTTAATGTTGCCATGTGGAGAATGTTGGAAATCCGTTGAAAACAAAATATAATATATATATATATATATATATATGGTAAAAGCCAAAATTTACTTTATGTAATTGTTTTGTTAGTTTGAATAACAATGTTGGTTTATAAAGCTAATATTAGGTTATATAATGAATGTAATGGTGCCATGATAGATATATCAAGGCATTCTAAAAGATATGTAGAGTGGGTTGTAAGCTTGATTTTTTCTTAATAAATAAAATACCTTATCTCTCTTTGGATATTTCCTTAACTCACTATTAATGTTTTTACCACAAATTTCATGTTGTGTGAATTTTTCATCATTTTTATATTATAACTATTTCTGAGAAACTACATTATACACCAGGTACAAATATCAACATATTTATATTGTGTCACACAGGTTACACAATGCAAATTGAAATTTGAACAAATACGTGCATAAATATCTTAAAACACTCATTATCACATGTACACCACAAAATGGAAAGATGTAATCAATCAACTTAATATATTATATATTATATAATAATTAACATTAACATATTTAAATGGAGTATAATAGGTGTGAGTAAGTAATAAACATATACTTTCCCAATATTGTTAGAAAACAATATACATATGGTTAATACCTATAATACAAAACCAACGTAAACCTTTTAAATGTAATATATTTTAAATTTATAATATATTGAGTAAATAAACCAATACAAATTTAAATGTTAAATATTATATTTAAACTTCCTTATAAAAATTCAAAGCTTATCTAAATACATGGTGTAGGTGTGGGCCACTATAACAAAAGTGTAAAATAAATCAAGAAGACACGTTAAGTTCGGCCACAATCTATACTTAAATGTACAGTAATAATGTGAGACAAAATCAAATATGTGGGTATATTGTTGATTATGTTATTCTCATTTGATGTATTGTTTGGGTTTTCTTTAGTTACTCATTTTGATTGAGTAGAATATACAAAAGGGTTTCGAAATATCCGATTTTGTTTGGGTGTATCAGTTAAGGATAGTAATGTGGTCAAATAAAAGGAAATAAAAGACTGGGATTTAGTCTTATTGAGAGATGATTTCTTGTTTTATTAGAAATTAAAGTAATATTTTAATTATAATTAAAATAAAAAAAACAATAATAATTATTTTAAATTCACTTTACATATTTTATTTATTACATATTATTAATTTTTCAAAATAAATATTATGTAATAAATATTATAATTTTTTATAATTCTTCTTTCAAAATATAATAACCCCGAATTATTATGTAATTAGATAAATATTTTCTTTTAAATATATTGATGTGAAATAATAAATTTTAAACTTCTCGAGATTTTGTTATCTTTGCATCAATCTATATATAGCATATTTTGAATGTTAGCATTGCATGACTCATTAATGAGAAGAGCTAGGTGGCAATCTTTGTGAGAAAAACAAAATCTCGTCTTGCAAACAAGGCAATATCTCTCTAGATTCAATGGTTGAATCTAGTAACGGATAAATAAACTAATAAATATCTCCTTGAGTAAATTCCTATCGAATTAAAAGCAATAATGTTGGAATATGGAATCCATATCTTTCAAACAAAATGTTCAATGAAGATCCTCGCTATCGTTTGATAAGGCAATATCTCTCTAGATTCAATGGTTGAATCTAGTAACGGATAAATAAACTAGTAAATATCTCCTTGAGTAAATTCCTATTGAATTAAAAGCAATAATGTTGGAATATGGAATCCATATCTTTCAAACAAAATGTTCAATTAAGATCCTCGCTATGGTTTGATGCAACTTTCCAATGCTTAGAATCCATACTTGGAAACACCTTAACAACAAAGGATCAAAGGCATATGATATATAAATGACTCAATAAAACCTATACTAGTGATCGAGAAAAATAGTACGTAATATCATTATCAATGGAAAAAAAGAAGTAAAAAAGCAATACATGAGCTCCATTGAACAATATAGTGAGAAATAAACACTCTCTTGTATTATAAATGAATGAAAAGGAGAAATACAACCTTAACCTTGATGTTACAAACCTCCTTCCAATAGTCTCCAACCTTACATTAGATGACAAGCTTCTAATCCTCAATTTGACAACATAACTTTACATTCCAAAAGTCCTCCTTTTCCCTCTGGTCTATGTTGAATTTACAAGCCAAGAAGAGGAGGTTTGAGATACTCTTCGCAAGGGATGAGATCCATAAAGATAGGGATTAAGCTTCCACAAAGAGAGGGAGTTTGATCCATGAACAAAGGGATGAGGCCCAAGTAAGTAGGGGCTCAAGGTCTTAAGTTGGGAAATATTCCTCCAACAAAGCTTCTATAAATTCCATTTTATTTCTTACCTATGTTAAAAGTATTGCACATTTCTTAATGGAGAAGAGAACACAATATTGTGTTGGCTGAATGGTCATAACTACGTTTGCATAGATAATGACTAGGAAAAGTGCACAAATGCTTGAAAGGTTTTAAGCAATGTAATCGAGGATTCTTGCTATCTTTGGGATTTTTTGCTTTTAACATTGTAGGGGATTTCTTTGGAACACTTCATCAGATAACAAGATATCTAGATTGGCAGTCATTTTTCTAATGGTGACAAAATGGCGTGTAACAATCATTCTCTAAGCACACTAAAGGTTGCATTCATTGTAGGCAGGTTATGGGGGATCAAACGAGGATGATGACAAGGAATTTATTGGTAGTGATAAACATAAATTTGACCATTAACACACATAATGACATTCATTCCCTTATTTTCTCTTCTACATGTGTGGTTGGTCATTGTGGTCTTGGTAAGGCTAAGAGATTCATGGTGTTTCAGGTCAGAAATAAAGTATTTTTGAGTTTGTTCATCATGGTTTATGAAAGAGTTCGATCTAATAGTGGTGCTAGAGGACATGGGCGTCAACTTGTCCCTCTTTGGACTGGTTAAGGATAATAATAATTTGATGAGGACTTGCGAATGCACATCCTCTACTTAGTCACTCCTATCGAGGCATTGGAGTGAAGGAACAAAAGAAATGGCTTTGGTTCATTTAGAACCTATTAGGTAGAGATATATGGGAACATAAAGAAGCTAGGGAGAGAGAGGAAGGCCGAATTACAAATATTAATTCCTAATGGTTCATACACACACAACCTTGTGAAATTTTTCTAGAGTATTGGGAATTCCGTCCCCCGTCCTCCCCCTCCTCCAACTTCATCTAATTTGAAAAACGGGACATAATCAATTCATTATACTCATCAGGGACACATACCCTCCAATATTTCTCACCTAAAGTGTCAAACTAATCAACTAAATCTCACTAGATACCACTGACTCCTATATAGGGATACTGTATGTTGAATGGGAGTGCCCTTCATGGCTTCTTGAAATATTCGATGACCCATTCATCAACCTGGAATAACAAAAATAGGCTCAGAGGAACAAGTTTCAACAAGAAAAGGCTTAAAGGGAGCAATCTTAATACAACCATGTCAAGAATGACTAGGCAATGGACCAACTCAAATGGGCTCACTAATCTAGGGAAAGGTTTAATCAGTGTCTTAGCTTTCCATGATATTGGTGTTCTTGTCTCCTTAATGTCAATCATATTCACTTCATTATGGAGCAACACAATTTGAATTTTGGCTCAGAACTCCCTGGGAGACCACCTAATTTCCATGCCATGGGCATATGGTCCCTCCATACTTTTCTTAGGCCATAGATGCTTCTTGAAAATAGCATGTCATCATGGAAATTGTCTACCCTAGTTTTTCTATGATTGTACTTTATGTAAATTTCTAAAAATATAAATAATTTTGGCTTTCTTACAAAAAATAATAAATTTCGGGAGACCACCCAATTTCCTTGTCATGGGCATATTGTCCGTCCATACTCTTCTTAGGTCAGACATGTTTTTTGCAAATAGCATGTCATCATGGACAATGTCTACCCTAGTTTTTCTTGTACTTTATGTAAGTTTATGAAATATAAATAAATTTGGCTTTCTTACAAAAAATAATAAATTTCAAACAACTTTGTTATTATACATTTGAATTCATGTGTTAGGTTCAAACTACTAATTATACAAATACAATCCTCTTTATAAAGACACCAATTAAAACATGATAGTCCTTGTTTACATATTGTTTATTTTGACGTTCAAGAAAGCCATCCTAACAAAGATAAGGGTCAATTTGTGAATATCAAGCTATATTAAATCTACATTCTGAACTATATTATACAATACTTTCTTCAATATTTATACAATAGTTATTTATTTTTCTAAAGAAAAAATTGTAATTTTATTCATGGAATAAAATAACATTCTACATATGCTTAAAAGAAATCGATCATACTAGCCCAAACAATTGGTGCTTGTAAAATTTATAGAAAAAAAGAAACCAAAATATATTTTAACTATATGTACATTGGGGTTAAGTGTAAAGACCCTTAAACACCCTTTTCTACCTTTATTTTTCTCTACTTTTCACCACCCTCCATGATTGGGGGTGGCAATTACAATTTCAATTTGATTATCTTTTTCCTTCAAACATGCCTCTTTATTTGAGTCCAAGATTTCATATGCATGTGATCTTTTTGTGCCCCTCATCACCTTTTCAATGGTAATTTTTTGGATTTGTTGCACTGGAATTTTAGTTTTTTCTAGTTCTATTACTTGCGGGCTTTGAATCATCATTCCCTTCAGCTCAACCCCTTCATCCACAAATATTCCTTGTGGATTATGGAAAATCGTAGGATTCTTAATTATGTCACCGTCCTCTTAATCTAAAGAAATCTACTCTTGAAATTGCTAAGCCTTAGGCTTTCTATAATGTTTCTTTTTTCTTTTTGGATATTTCTTTGTTTGTGGGCCTGTACGTTATAACTTTCTAGTTTGATGATAGATAAGATATCAAAAAGTCATATTTTCAAAATCTAAAGGTTGGGTTCAGTAAAACCTGTTGCGAATAAGGTTAGTACGATTAGATAAACCTTTATTAAGGTCTACCTCTACACAAATTATGGAAAAGGTGAAAATTCCCTTTGAAGGTCTACCTAATCCATCTTGAAAATCTTCCCCAATGTATTACCAATTACTTCTCAAACTTGGTGGTGCCAAAAAGGAAGGTGAAGGTTGTGTACTCTAACTCAAATCAACATTCTGGAAACCACCATTGTATTGGCATCAAACACTAGAAACCACGGGGTTAAGAAAATGCCAATGCTACCCCAAAAGCATGACCGTTCATTTCGAGAAAATTTTAGATCCTTCAATGTACCAAATTGCACCAAACAAAAGTCCCTAGAGCACAAATGTATTTCACAATTTGAGTTCTAGTTTGTACATATTCATTGATAAAGATCCCCAAATTTTGCCAAAATCCATTAAATGTGCAAATGGCTACTGAAAATTAATACTTTCCCATTATACAATATTTTTTTTCAGTATTTATATTAATTTTTTGGTATTCCAATTTTTACTATAGATACACATAAATTGATTCTCAAAAAAGCTAATAAAAAAAGCCTTTTTACTTACCTTTAGTAAAATTTCTACATATAATAGATTATCAATGTTAATATTAATATTTTTATATTCAAACTTATTTATTCTTTAAACATTTCAATATTCTCAATTTATCTCTTTCATTTTCCATTGTAAATTTCTTTCCTATATTTTCATTTCTTTTTCCTTATATTCAAATTTATTTCTCTTTAAAATATTCAACCTCTTTTCAGTTTCCTTATTTTCTTTTCCATTTCCTATCTTATTTTCTTTTCCATTATGAATTTCCCTCCACAATTCAATATTTTAAAGTTATTTATAACTATTTGGTTCAATTTGAGTATAAGAAGCTGAAAGGAAATATGGACACAAAGAATTTCTGCCATTCTTGGTTGACCTTAGTGTTGGATTTGATTTTTATATTTCTAATTTTAATTTAGTCTTGGACGTGGTGTCATACATGTACTTACCTTTAGACTTGAAAAATAAGTTATTGGAGAAAAATTTAGACCCACTTCAACTGAAGTTACACTAAAAAATGAGTGAGAAGAACATTGATGCCATATTATGATATACATTTCCATAATTGATGACTTTTCATATTACACATTTTCTTGGGACACTCATCCTTTATCAAATGATAAAATCAAGTGAAACAATTACAATTTACTTTAATTGATTACTTTAATTAGTCTTGGACTTGGTATCATAAATGTACCTTCAATGTACCTTTAGACTTAACAAATAAGTTATTGGGGGAAAATTTGTCTCTATGGAATGATATATTCCTCTGTGGATACTTTCAAAGTTAATGAAACTTCCCTATTCCATCCTTTTAATCCTTTACTTGTATCTTACTTCAACTGTGCACTATGATAATGGAAGTGGATATCCTACTCTAAATACTTTTATATAGGTTTTTTGGTTCATGGATTCCAACTCTTTTCCAAGAGTTCTTGTGCTTGAACATAAAGATGATTCACTAATCTCATTATTAACACGTCACATCATGAGATCCTTATTCTCCTTTGCATCAAGATTTTAGCCATTAATACACCTCTATTTTCTTAGATAAGGAGTCTTCACTATCTTCCTATACATATTAATTCCATTCTTCCCCTATTGTCTTGATCAATTCTTGTTCTTATTGTGGTTGTTTGGTTTAACTTGTCAACTAACTACAAAGGTCCTAACCTTCACAACTATTTTCATGATGATTGTTCCCTAGCGTTATATTCTGGGATGTACCAACAACATTTTTCTACATATCATTTGATCATATTATTAATAAACACTTGGTGTAACACTATCTTCTTGAATTTTCCCCTTCTAATCAATAAGATGTTATTATTAAAACTCAACCTCTTTACATTGCAAGGTGGTTGCATTTTTTAACATGCCTCATCTATATTTTTTTTTACAAAATTAACATTGTTTTAAATGTTTTTTGTGGAGTCAAATTGTCCTTTTTTATATGACTTTTTGAAACAAAATTATAATTCCTTAGATAACTTAATCCTTTCATCATGTTTCTCTATAGAATTATTTTTCAATGACTAAACCCATGCTTCAATTTGATTTTTGTGCTAAATGATATTTCTTCCTTAATTTGTTGTTTCTATAAATTATTCCCTTTTTTAGTGGTGTAATTTGGCTCAAAGACCAACTTATACCACCTATAGAAGAAAAACTAGTGAGAACTAGAGAAAATTTTATATTTTTCATTGAAAATATATTTGATTCATAATGAAGCAACCTTCATGTCGACAATTTGAGACTCCCTTCAAATTCTACATTCACTTAGAGTTGTCAACTTTGTCCTTTTTGCATTTTTCCTAAACTTGGAACTTCATAATGACTATGTCCCAACTAGCGCAGAACGAAAAGAAATTTAGAAAGACAACTTCAGATATCTTGCTAGATATATAAAATGTTGAGTAAATAGTTCTTTAGGATTTGTGATCCAGGGTTCTTTCCACCCTTAGGAGATCTCAAAGATCACCTGATGCAGGAGCATCAAGACCATTTTCATTTATAAATATGTGATAAAAGGGGGGTGTGATAATTTTTAATATTTTTCTATTTTTAATAAAATAGGAAAGTAAGGATTATGTAAATATTCTTTTTCTAAATAAAAGGATATGAGAGAAATAGTTTAGGAGCAAAATTTGGGATAGAATTTCTATGTTTTTCAGTTAAAATTAGGATAAGAGTGGAGAATAAAACATACTATCTATATCATAGATAGATAGTTGTAATAAAGCATGCTTTTGTATAGGTAAGGTCTGAGAAGACCTATCCATTATTAATATAAAAATAAAGAGCCAGCAAAGCTCTCATTAGAGAGGGCGCACCAAAAGAATGATCATTAACTTTTCCTCTTGGCGTTCTCATGAACCATTGATTTCTTGTTAAAACTGGGTGTATGTACTCCATAATTTAATTCACTGTGTATTGAAAGGCTTGGGTTGCCTTCTTATTTCTCCGCTTGATTGTTTGACTATGTGTATTGGAACAATTCAGATCATTTTCTTTTCATGGTTATGCTGCCGGCATTTTAATCTCATTTCATTACAGTCAAATGGAAATCCTCTGTTTGCGTAGAATAATGGCATAGGATCTAAACATTATAAGGACGGCTAGGAGGTGTCGGGATTCCCTTGATCAAGGATTCCACAGTTTTTACTAAGCCTGAGAAAGCCAACTTGTGGACTCTTTCAATGCTGCAGAAGCTAACTTAATCTGCGGAATATAAGGCTCGCCTTACAAACCTCTACAGGTATCTGTCCAAGTAACAAAGCGGTATTTAATTGTTGAATGATTAAAGGGTGAGCACATATTGAAAAGTTAGGGCAGAACCAACATCGAAGTGTTTAAGTGTATTCTGTTGATTGAAGTATTCAGAAGCAGAGGAATACTCTGTTTGCACTGAGGAATTGCGACATTCTCTTAAGAGAACAACAATGGATGTGAAGCAATTGAGATCTCAGATGGACAGGAGCTGAACATTATAAGGCAGTTTAAGGGAGCGCCGGTTTCATGCGGTCAACCTTTGCATTGTTGTGTGAAATCATTAAAACGCTACCCAAGGGCATATCAATCGATATAGGGACGCAAGCCGGATACCTGTCCCATGGATATACGAGGTTTTAAAATCGAATGTAGAGAAAACTGTGGAATCTTTAATTCTACCCGTCGAATGTGTGAGCTTAGTGGAGTAATAAACCCTCGGCACTCTGTACTATCTGGACGGCGTCAAAGTGTACACCAGTTAATGGAGGTGCTACATTCATGTAAGGCACGAAATCTTCGTCAAGCTTTGACCTTGTGAGCTCCGATGATTTCACGTTCTTTAAACAATTACTCTGTCCAAATCATATTATTAACAGCGTGTGCATTCGCCCATATCTTGCAGCGCATTCACCCATATTTTGCAGTGCATTCGCCTGCTTTGTCTCTACAAATATGACATTAAATACTCTGTTTTTGTCCTGTCATTTTCCATGAGTGGTTTGCATTTCAAAGAGAAGAAACTGAATCAACAGTATATGATGGGCGCATAAATGCAATACTGGAGCAAGAGGAGACTTTAATAACTGTCCACAGGAAGGAAATTAAAGATACGATGGAAATAGTACGCAATGAAATGTAAAGTGTTGAGCTGTAGCGCTCAAGTCAGAGTGGAAGGTTAATGGTATTGAGATTGTGAGTTTTATTATTAAAAGCTTCCGCATTCAAATGTTAAATATTGAAATTGCCAGGCATTGATTTTTTGATTTGGCAAATGCTGAGATGCATGTTGCCATCACAGAGTTATTGAAGATCTTGGTATTTGTAGGCCTACATGCATCAGGTGGTATCAGAGCGGGAATGCTTTGTTGAAGAAGTTTGTTTTTTGAATAAGTACAGTTAAGAACTGAAGTGTGTTTTTAATGTGTGATGAATGATTTAATATGCAGTATACACAATTGCAAGTGAACAGTATTCAGAAGTGGAAAGAAGACAAGATCCTGCAAGATCTTAAAGGTGAGATGATTTTTTGATCTGAAATTTATGATTAAAGTTTATGGTTGCAGAGAAGATGATGGCAGTGAACTTGGCATTCAGCTAAAGGCTGAATAGAGAGGACAATTGCAGTGTCCTGAAAAAGAAGGTGAGTTGAAGAGATAGCCTGAAGAGAGCAGAGAGAGTGCTCAAGAGGTTCCAGAGGCACTGAACTAGTACTTACCAAAAGACTGAGTAAGGAGAGCTTGGTGAGGTAAGTGGCAGCAAGAGAGATTGTTGTTGCAGAGGCTAGTACAACTCATGGTGAGTGAGAAACTCATGAGGAAGCAGTCTGCCAGAGGGAGAGGGACTTTTAGAGGAAAAGGAAGTCAAGGTGGTAGTGGAAGATCCACAGCACCTAAAGAAGGAGCTAGCAGTAGCTCAACCCAGCATGAAACCACAGGAGGTGATGCAAGAGGCAGAGGGAGTTTTTCTAGAGGAAGAAGAGGTTCAGAGAAACGCCACAGAGATGAGATGACTGCAGAAGTTCGAGAAAGAAAGATCGCAGTAATAAAGGTACAATTGCAGGTACTGGAAGAATGTCTGCAAGAGTAGAAAAACTAGAATAGAAAATGGATCTTTCCACTGAAAGGAAAGAGATTGATTTTGCGACAATTGCAGAGGAGGTTGAGGCATATTGTGATTGCCTTGTTGAAAAAGGGACTTAGAGTTCTTGTGCTAGAGATGAAATTTGAAGATTCCACATGGAGATCTGATCAAGGGGAAGTGCTGAAGGAAGTAGTCAAGACTAAAAAGTCTTGCAGTTTTAAAACTGATGAGTTGTGTATGTTTGCAGGTGCAGAGGAGGTTTCCATTGGTGAAACAGAGGAGAAGATCATTGATGATTTCTTGAGTTATTGGTTAAATCCAGATCAGTTGGATAATGTAAAACCTTGTATTTTTGTAGCTGACAATTGTAATGTGATTACAGGTTTTACTGAGGAGGATGTGCAATCTTGTGAAACTGTTATAGCACAAGAGGAAGTTCTTGTGGATGTTGAAGAAGAGAATCAGTTTGTAACACGGATAAGTGAAGCAACAGTTGAGACTGTTGAACTTTGTGATTTTCAAACTGAAAGTTTGTGTGTGAATGCAGGGACTATAAGTGATGATGGTATGCTTCAACAATGATACAGAGAAATTGCATTGTTGGAATACTTGTTGGAGAATCCAGAGTATGACAGGGAGATTACAAAAGAAAGAGTTAGTGAACGAGTGCAAAAATACATCATGGAAACAGATGGTATGAGAGGAAGGCTAATTGATAGTCTTAAGAATTATTTAGAGAATTCTTTGGGCAGAGAGAATCAGCATACTAATGTGCTGATTGAGATGGATAATTCAGAACAGCATACTGAAATGCTGCCAGAGGGAAGTAAGGCACTGATGCCTTATATTTTTTATTCTAACAATTGTTTTGTGAGTACAGGTCTTATTGAAGATGCTGGAGAAAATCTGTTAGATAAAGAAATTGAACTGATGAGGCGAATGATGATGAAAGTATCCTGGACGAGGCCAGCAACGATAAAACAAAAGGAAAGCAGCAAAAGAAAGACAACAGAAGATTGTGAAAGCCTAGTTAGTGGAGCGATGCAGCATAAAGTGTGGGAACCTGGAGAAGAACATCAGAAAGAAGCAGTGGAAAGTGGAAAGTTACAACACAAGATATGGGATCCAGGCATATACAGATCCGAACACATGATCAGGGGATCATGATTAATTTTAAGGTTGGGTGTATGATGTAGGAGCATCAAGACCATTTTCATTTGTAAATATGTGATAAAAGGGGGGTGTGATCATTTTTAATATTTTGCTATTTTTAATAAAATAGGAAAGTAAGGATTATGTAAATATTCTTTTTCTAAATAAAAGGAGATGAGATAAATAGTTTAGGAGCAAAATTTGGGATAGAATTTCTATGTTTTTCAGTTAAAATTAGGATAAGAGTGGAGAATAAAACATACTATCTATATCATAGATAGATAGCTGTAATAAAGCTTTTATGCTTTAAATCGTTATGTAAAGCATGCTTTTGTATAGGTAAGGTCTGAGAAGACCTATCCATTATTAATATAAAAATAAAGAGCCAGCAAAGCTCTCATTAGAGAGGGGCGCACCAGAAGAATGATCATTAACGTTTCCTCTCGACGTTCTCAAGAATCATCGATTTCTTGTTAAAATTGGGTGTATGTATTCCATAATTTAATTCACTGTGTATTGAAAGGCTTGGGTCGCCTTCTTATTTCTCCGCTTGATTGTTTGACTATGTGTATTGGAACAATTCAGATCATTTTCTTTTCATGGTTATGCTGCCGACATTTTAATCTCATTTCATTACAGTCAAATGGAAATCCCCTGTTTGCGTAGAATAATGGCATAGGATTTAAACATTATAAGGATGGCTAGGAGGTGCCGAGATTCCCCTGATCAAGGATTCCATAGTTTTTGCTAAGCCTGAGAAAGCCAACTTGTGGACTCTTTCAATGCTGCAGGAGCTAACTTAATCGGCGGAATATAAGGCTCGCCTTAGAAACCTCTACAGGTATCTGTCCAAGTAACAAAGCAGTATTTAATTGTTGAATGATTAAAGGGTGAGTACATATTCAAAAGTTAGGGCAGAACCAGCATCGAAGTGTTCGAGTGTATTCTGTTGATTGAAGGATCTAGAAGCAGAGGAATACTCTGTTTGCGCTGAGGAATTGTGACATTCTCTTAAGAGAACAACAATGGATGTGAAGCAATTGAGATCTCAGATGGACAGGAGCTGAACATTACAAGGCAGTTTAAGGGAGCGCCGGTTTCATGCGGTCAACCTTTGCATTGTTGTGTGAAATCATTAAAACACTACCCAAGGGCATATCAATCGATATAGGGACGCAAGACGGATACCTGTCCCATGGATATACGAGGTTTTAAAATCGAATGCAGAGAAAACTATGGAAAGCTTTAACTCTACCCGTCGAATGTGTGAGCTTAGTGGAGTAATAAACACTCGGCACTCTATACTATCTGGACGACGTCAAAGTGTACACCAGTTAATGGAGGTGCTACATTCATGTAAGGCACGAAATCTTCGTCAAGCTTTGACCTTGTGAGCTTCGATGATTTCACGTTCTTTAAACAATTACTCTGTCCAAATCATATTATTAACAGCGTGTGCATTCACCCATATCTTGCAGCGCATTCACCCATATTTTGCGGCGCATTCGCCTGCTTTGTCTCTACAAATCTGACATTAAATACTCTGTTTTTGTCCTGTCATTTTCCATGAGTGGTTTGCATTTCAGAGAGAAGAAACTGAATCAACAGTATATGATGGGCGCATAAATGCAATATTGGAGCAAGAGGAGACCTTAATAACTGTCCACAGGAAGGAAATTGAAGATACGATGGAAATAGTACGCAATGAAATGTAAAGTGTTGAGCTGTAGCGCTCAAGTCAGAGTGGAAGGTTAATGGTATTGAGATTGTGAGTTTTATTATTAAAAGCTTCCGCATTCAAATGTTAAATATTGAAATTGCCAGGCATTGATTTTTTGATTTGGCAAATGCTGAGATGCATGTTGCCATCACAGAGTTATTGAAGATCCTAGTATTTGCAGGCCTACCTGCATCATCACCCTAGCTCCCCTAAAACATACAAATAAAATGGCATTGAATAATACCTTTTTCTTTTTTTTTGCCTCACACATTCTAAACAATTAATAATTTAGTAAAATGTTCAATTGGGTATATTAGTGTCTTTATTTTGGAGTCCTTATAAAGAGTTCATTAATAATAAGGTTTGTGTCAATGAATTCCAACATGTATTTAAAAACTACTAATTTTCTATTTCCAAAAATTTCGAGCTCAATTGGCCAATGACTCTCAATGACACTTTTGTAACCTTGAGAATTGTGTAAATACTCTTTAAATTTAATCAAATTCTCATTTTGTTTTACTCTTTCTATGGCCAAAATAGTTTTTTTGTCTCTAGAGTTTTCATCCTCGTCCATCTTACTCTTTTCCTTCTCTTATCCTTTTCTTTTTCCTTCTTTTCTTCTCTATTATTCTCTTATTCCCCTTTGATTTTGTTATTATTTTGTTTCTTTTATTTATTTTCTTCTCTTCTATGATGGGTTACAAAAAAGAAATTTTGTTCAACAAAAATGAGGGATTTACGCCATTTTATTTTATTATATGAATGCCTTATCACTCCTTTAGATATTTCTACTATCATTGTATCACTCTTTGAAATTTTCCTCCTTAAGTTGTATCTCTCCTTTTTATTTTATTTTCATGTTATAAGGGGAGTATTTCCCCTTTGTATACTTTATCACATCTAAAATTTATCCTTTTGTGCAATAAATATGTTAGGTGAGATATGTTTTTGATGTGACATAGTACATATTTAATTTTTCATTTTTGTGTGATAAAGAGAATTTTGATTCCTTCCTTTTGTAGCATTGAGAATTTTTTATTTCATATGGTGTATCACTCAATTTTTTTATCTTGGTAAAATACATCACACCATTCTTCTTTTCATCTTTACAATACAAGGACATTTTCTTCTTTCCAAAATTTCTCTAGTATTGAACAATTATTCCTTGCTTCTTCATAGCACCAAATTATTTTCTTTTCATCTGATGTATCACATCAAAAGTTATCTTGGTGTGGTACATTACAACACAAGAAAATAATTCCTTGCAATACACACAATTTCCCTCCATGTCTTTTAAATATTATCAATCTTTCCTCTTTTATCCAATCCTTTTTCATCTTAAAATTATATATAATTTTTATTATGTTGCAGGGATTATATCTTTGGTGTGACATATCCCATCTCTCAAAAGTATTTCTCAGAAAAAAAATCATCTTCCCCCTTTATCAGACTAAAAGATTTTATTTTCTTCTGTCTCGCACAATAACAAATACCGTGGTGTAATACATGACATAAGAAAAATATATAATTGTTTTGAGAATTCTATTAAGTGTTATGTCTTTTATTTGTTAGCTATAAATATTATATGGCATGGAATTTTTTTCTATATGATACACATTGTTTCACAAAAATATTTTTTCTCACATGATACACAGTACATTCCACACATAAAAAAATCCTATGTTATACATACAATATCAAACACAAAAAAAATCATGTGTGATACACAATGCATCACCAAACTTTCTTTATTTTCCTTAGTAATTTCTTTAAGATTTGGGCCTTTAATTCTTCTGAAACGAGTGGGACCACCGAATTACCAAAAAAACCTTTATATTAAATAAAATCAATACTTAAAACAATATTTGGGTGTATTTTGACACCAACGTTTTCATGCTGGGTGAAATCAATTTTCAACCAAGTCCACACAAGTTGAAACTATGCCTCTCTGAAGTAGACCCCTATAAATTGAGTATTACAATCTAAGCTCTGATATCAATTGTAATGTACCCATATCCCATACAAAGAAAACCATTAAAAAAAGGTTCTTTGATAAAAAAAAATTAGATTATTTGCATGCTAAAACCAAGTACCATCATCTAATACCATTTAAAAATAATTACATGCACTAGGATGAAACTTCACACACATCTAACAAAATAGTTTAAACTTGTGAATGCATACTACTTATCCACACATGAAAATATATAAACAAAAGCATATTAAACAAGTGAAATATAATATAGTACTTACCTTTTGATGCATCAACATCTAGTTGCATACAACAAGACATTCTTCTCACCATAGGATTTGTTGTTCCATTTCTTTCAAGAATATGCCGCCTTTGAGTTTCAACTATGAGTCTATAAGAAATAATGGCTCTCATTGTTGGCCAATTTGTGCTTAATAGCCTAATATCTATATCACTAAGTCCTACAACAATTCTAATCCTCCATCATTCTTTCCGCTCACTTTGAACAATGAAGGAACAAGATCCCTTTCTCTACTATACAATCCCTTAGGCTATCTCATTTCTCTCTAGGGCTCTAAAATAGGTTGGCTACATAATCTCTTAACTAGGGACTTAAAGTATCATACTATGAGTGCTCAGAATAATATCCTTAAGGATCTTGAGTAATTTCCTAAATAGAAAACACACATATATGCATAAAATGCTAACTTTCCATGCAATTATCAGTTTCAGAAGTTTGTCATTTCATACGTAGTATAATTGACGATGTTCCTTAGCAACAACCTCACCTTTTCGTACATTCTTGTTACCCGAAAATTATGTCCCTTTTTCCTAATTGAATTTACTTTTCTTCCAGGCATGTTTGGACTCTCACATTTCCTAAGAAGTGGTTGTACTCAACCCATGTTGTCATAAATGTTGGCATTATGGTGTGCATGGTTATAACTAGTTGATGTTGGCATTGGCTTCATGATGGCATAGCTCATGTTGGCATTGATGGAAACCATATGTAGACTAGTTGATGTTTGGATGTCTTCCTTGTAGCATGGGTGGAAGTAGTTGACTTGGCATTGAGATGGTTACATTGGCATTGATGTCAACCTTATGACATCAAAATTATGTTGGTCTAGATCATGTAACTATGTCAACCTCATGATGATGTAGATTGTTGGTCTTATGGTGTTCATGGAGTAGTTCTCATGTGTTGGCATGTGCATTGATGTCAATTTTATGACGCCTTGTTATGGATTAATTGAAGGAATTGAAGATGCTACTATAGGTGGATGATGCATATCTATCGGTGTTGGAGATGATGGCTTATGTGTCATTCATGTTGTTAGGTTGGCACAATTGATGAGTTGGAAGTCTAAGTCTTCATCTAGGTCTTCATAATTATGATCATGGAGTTGACTTGTTGCAGCAGTCCCTTGTCTTGATGATGATTTTGTTGAGGTCGTACAGTGTTTTGTAGGCTTGTTCAGATGTATTGCAACTTGTGCTGGCATTGGAGGAGAGTATGAGACTTATTGGCACTCATGCCAACCCTTGTTTGTTAGTTTCTAGGTTCATTTAACTATGACACTTGGGAGACATGTTTAGGATATTTACAGAAAGTGTTGCAGAGGTGACAATGGCTTCCATAATTCCTATAGAGGTTTGTCAAGCTTTGGAAGAAGTTTGACTAGGATGCGAAGTATTTTGATTGATGTTCTCCTATTCTATACCCCAACTGCATCCATGTAGGCTTGTGTATGTGGTTGAAAGACTCCAACTGCATGGAGAGAAGCCTATGTGCACATTTGCAGCCATGATCAAGCAGTTTTATGTGTGCAGTTGAACTTCTTCATGAAAAAATATTTGGATTCCTCATGCACATTGGATGTAATTCGACTTGGAAATATCGGGAGGCTTCTAGATCAATTGAAAAATGTTGAAACTGGTTTGAAAAGTATTCCAATGGGTTTGAATACATTTATTGTACAAGTAGTGATGGTTGAGGATTGGTTTCATCAATTTTTTACACTCTTAATCCTATGACAAAGGTGAATTTCACCCAGGATATTTTATATACTTCATTTAGGAGTTAGGTGTGGTTGATGAAGTTAGCATGTGAGTGAGACGGCTACATAAAAGTAGAGAAATTCTTAAGACCTAGTGGATAGCAATGATAAATTGTGTATGAGTGTTAATGGCAACAGAATGAGAAAATCTATTTGTTGAAGCATAATATTGATGTAGAGTTTCATATTGTAGATCAAAGATGCAGAGAGTTGTAGCAAAGTGCATTAGTAGAGATGGAGAGCTTGGTATAGCTCCATTTTTGTGACTCTCACTTTTGTTTTGTAGGTGTTTCTAATACATTTGGTAAGGAGCCATTGTGTTTTATGCCACTCACTATATTACGCAATAATCATATTTTGGAGTGAGGGTTTGATGCTTTGGTTGATTTGAGATATGATTATGTTGCTAGTGACTTTGTTATTCAAATTTTATGCATGTATTGTGGCCACTATTTTTCTTGAAGTGAAGAGAATATGATTGTGGTTATTTTATTTGTTTTGTTAATGGTGTATTGTTGCTAAGAGTATGATTACACAACGGAATCAGAGTTGAGAAGAGTGTCTTGGATCAAGTGTGAAAATATATGAAATGATGTCTGCCTAGTGTAGAGGACAAATAACTTCATGAGAATGGAACAATGATTTCAAAAATTCAATGAAAGGAATGGTTTCTCCATCCAATATGAATTGGATAGTCTAATCGAAGTTGGGTGAGGATCATTGATCATGGTCTCCTTTAGTGGATGGTAGCCCGTAGATTCATGTGAGAACATAATATTCTGAGTTAATTAGTATAATTGAGTCTCATAGCTAATAGGGGTCAATTGATTGTATTTTGGGTCAAGTCTCGTAGCTAATGGGAGTCATCAAGTCTATGTAAAAGACATATTTTTCTTAATAGAGACTCAGAACAATGCAATAACAACAAGGGTGGTTTCTTGCTCAGAGAATGGTTTTCCACTAGATATCTTGTGTCTCTTGAGTGGATGTGTTTTGATGTGTTGTTTAGTGTTTCTCCCATGGTTATGTTTTTTTTAGCTACTGATATTGTTTATCTTTGTGAGATAATCTAATGCGTTGTTTTTTAATGTATGCATGATTTAGTTGTTAATTTTAAATTGGTGAAAATTGATAACAGGTCACACTACTGATTCAACCCCCCAGTAGTGCTCAAAGGTTTCCAACAATAAATTTGTAAGACCTTTCCCAATATCCTCTTAAATCTATTCAATGGCTTCTTTGATTAGCTAAAGTGAGATTATATGTGTAATAAAAGCATGACCTAGGTGTGTAGAAATGTCCCATTCATCCCCCTTTCATTATTTCTCTTGTGGAATTGGAGCTCCCAAACATGAATATCCTTGGTATATCATAACCAACGATGCTTTTTTATACAATCAATATATGTATATTAGAATGCTCAGATTAATGACCTTTGATCATTATCGCCTCTCTAGCCTAAAACATATTGTCTCACCATGATATTCAAGGTGTGTTAAAATACATTACATTTAATTAAGCTTGAAACTAGGATTATACATTTTTTATTTTTGAAGTTCAATTCCCCCCATGGGACACAAAGATAAAAAAAAATAGACGGAATTTATGGTAGATTGTTAACTGAATTTGTATGAAATCCATATCTTTGTCACCAGAGATGATAAACATTATATGTCATATGAGGATCACAATTCCTATCCCCTTACGCTCCATATTTAATTGACGATTTTTTAACTTCAAGGACTTTTTCAAAGCACACCTTTTGAATGAAAAGTCCAAGATCATTACTGTTCATCAATGACATTTCTTCAAATTCTAGCTCATTGATGATGGATCAATTATGTAATATAAAGCCTGACTTCATGATGAAAAGTGGAAACCTCCTATTAATATGTGGTGCTTTTCTCTTTATAGTATAAACATACTAATGAGGTATCCTCAATTGCTAAATGTGCATGAAAGAAGACATGATGATATGGATGAAATAAAAAGGGGATTATAAACATATATTACTTTCACAGAGAGAATAAAGGCGTGGAACAATATTGTCATCCAAAACTAATTTATTGGGGAATTATATATAAAGCTTTGGATACTCCCTTCTAAATAATTGAGAACTCAATAAATAATTTTTGGCTTTCCATAGTGTAAGAAATAAGAAACAATGGTCCTATAAAATCCCTAAATGGAATTGTGAAATAATACTTGAGGAAAAAGAATTCTACAATTTAGAATTGTCATGTTGAACCTCTATGGAAAAATCCTAAAGATCTATTTTCTCTAAAGGATGATGTTATAAGGGGTTATGACTCATAGTATAATTATCATATTAATATTGTGAAATGTGGTTGAGTACAACAAAGGTAAGTGTTTTCCTAGATCCAAAAACTACTATTGATTCATGCAAAATAAATGTTAAATGGTTGAAGGTGATTGAAAGATCAAGTATTAACAAATAGTTGTATGAAATTATTTAGGTAAGAAGAAACAATGGGTTGTTAGTTCAAAAGGGATTATGTTCTTTAATGATAACAGCATCATATGGACACCATCACCAAAGATACGATGACTAGTAGATAAAATAGAAGTAATTGAGAAAGAACTATGTTCATTAATGATAATAACGTCATATGGACACCATCACCAAAGATAAGATGAATAGTAAATGGAATAGAAGTAATTGAGAAAAGTCTCGTAGCTATTAAGGATAAAAACCTGAATAGTATAATGTTGAGAATAAAAAAAATGTTGAGTGATATTACTTTAAATAACTATAATAACTATTAAAATAAGTGATTTCTATTTTGTTTTTAATTTTATTCTAACGCTATAATCTTGATATTATTAGCAATGGATTTCATAATAATATTATGCATGAATATATAAAAAATAACAACAATTTTGCATTTCAAAATAGCTTTTTTAAAATTTAATATTCACATATTTTAAACCTAAATTTAACCTAATTAATTCAAATTCAATAAAATAAAAGTTAAAATAAGGAAAGAACAATGAAATTAAATAAAAAATAATAATGATGAGGAAAGTTAGGAGAGTGGAAATCAATCACAAATAAACCTAAAATTATGTATTCAAAAATTTGTCGTGATTTCAATGTTAAAAGCATTAATATTATTTTTTGTTTCTCTGAATATTTTTAATGGTATTTGATCAGATATTGATCCATGACCTTAATGACAACTCAAATTCAAAGTGTTCGAAAGAGTGTCAAACCTAAGCGATCGAATAGATCTCATTTTCTTGATTCCAACGCCATGAATGGTTCGAAAAACCGATACCGTATGGAGTTATCACAATTTGAAAAAGTCCAGTAAACTGCAAATTATGGACATTTCACCAAGATTATTTTGGTTTTAAGTGCTAAACCTTTCCTTAAGTGCCTTTCTTAAAAGTGTGAATTAAGCACGTGGGTAGTATTCAGAAAGTGGAAACTGGTATCTCGCATGCCTTAAAGGTGGGAAGTGGTATTCCTAAATTTCACGCAATTACCCTTAGCAGGTGAGACGTAGCACGAGAAAACCACTTTTCTCACACGCTCTCTGTGTGATGTCAGCCATTCAAGATTTCACGTAAGATTGCGCGATAGCCGTTCGATTGGATGGGTCACTTCGACAGTGGAGATAGGCCAAGCTAGTTGGCGAGCAGGTGATGCGATAGCCATTGGATCAGACAGATCGTTCGAGTTAATTGGTAAGTGGATGACACGATATCCGTTGGATCTGGAGAAGTGAGATCAATGGCGCAGATTGAAGCGCTTGACAAAAAGGAAAGCCAAAGAAGGATCAAGTGGGATACATAACCATTGGTTGAAAATTCTTGAAATGTAATAAGATGCGGAAACATGTTAACCAACTGTCAGATCTACATGGATTCTCCCTAACCACCGGGGATTAACCGCTCCATATGGGTGCCCAATAGTTATTGTAACAGTCATCTCCAACGGTCAGCCTCATGGAGCAGATAAACTTAGGTGGATATGCTAAGTTTAACTAGAGCTAGGTGCAGCTCACCAGATTTGGTTGAGTATCCCTAGGGGATATTGATTAAAATGCACTTCAGGAGCAGTTTTTGACG
Source organism: Pinus taeda (assembly GCA_000404065.3). Taxonomy (NCBI): domain Eukaryota; kingdom Viridiplantae; phylum Streptophyta; class Pinopsida; order Pinales; family Pinaceae; genus Pinus; species Pinus taeda. The sequence goes on from APFE030231578.1 coordinate 36,100, forward strand.
AGAGAGCCAAAGAGCCAGAGAGACAGAGCCAGAGAGAGAGAAAGAGAGAGAAACAAGAGGCTAGCTAGGCTAATTGGAGCCTTCTAAAGCCAATGGAATAGTCCAGAGAAGTTGAAGAAGTAATCTTCATGGATTTTTCATCGAGGGAGATTTTGGAGCTAAGGGCCACTAGGAGTTGGAGGCAATTGTAGGAGCTACCAATACTTGTTCTCAACGAACCAACAGTCATTCCTAACTATAATGAGCCTTATGAATCCATTGCAAGTATTTGTAGATGCATTTAGAGACTTATAAAGGCCGATATGTTACAGGGAAATTTTAGGCAGCCTAGTGCCAGCCATGGAGGAAAGCCTAGTTTAGGGATGCAGTGCTCATCTTGAGAAAATTTTCTATCTATTTTTAGTATCTGATATGTTCTTGAGATAGGAGATGAGGTTTCAGTGACAGTTAAAGAATTTTGAAGCAGTTAGTGCCATCAATAAGCTCAGGGTAGCTCAGAGCACTGATTGAAGGAATCAAGTCTAAGGGAGCTTAGATCTGTTTACAGAGTGATGACAGCCATGATAGGGATATAGATGGCATTCTAAGCCCACTGGTTCAGTTTAATAACCTTTGGAGTTAAGTTTGTGAATTTTAAAATAAACTTTACCATAATCCCAAAGATCCAAGTCAAGATGACAAAAGCTCAAGGAGACGTAACCCATGATATTCGGGTGAACTCCTAGATTAAATTTGTTGTTATGTGTGGATGTGTACTTGCTGCATCATATGGTTTCCATATGTGTTTAATATCAACAGAAACAAATGGAATTAAAGCACTTGAATAGTTAAAAGTAAACATACACCTGTTTCAAGTACTTAATTCCATAAATGTCATATATAAGCTAGATCATTTATTTTTTTAATTGAGTGGGAGGTTCTTGTAAGCATAACAAGTTATCAAAACCCCATTTCAGATCAGGTGGTATTATAGAAAGTTGCTTGATTGGTAGAGCAATATGTTTCTTGATTGACAAAGAAATAGGCTGCTTGTTTGACTTGAAAGGTGTTTAAACAATATAAAGAATTTGACTGTTTGACTCTTTGTAAATTGACTACTATTTGAGTTTGCGAAGTTGAAGGGAAAGATATTGATAGATAAGTCTAGGAAAGGAAAAGAAGGAAGAAGGGTTGGAGGCATTCCTCTTACCCAAAGGACCTCAACGAAACCCTTGAAGCATAAGGGGATTTATTTGCAAAAGGTTACTTGAATAAGAGTTTGACTCTACATCCATTAGTTCATTGAAAGCTTTGTGAATTTTGTTGAAGTTATTTTGTTCATTTTGATAATGACAGCTTCTACAAGTGAGTTTTCAAAATCCTCCTCCTTCACAAGATTATTTAATGAAGACATGAAGCGATATTTTTTCATCATGATGGATATGGTGAAACAAATGTATGAAGATGAAAGGAAGCACACCAAACTTCGAGAGCAGTTGAATTCCATGAAGGAAGAGAAGCAATTGCTTTTTGAAAAATTGTAGGAAATGGAGAGCCAACTTCATATTGCAAATATGAACCTAGAAAGGATGCATGAGTTGGAGACACAGCCCCTTGTTGCCAAAGAAGCCTTAGTCAAGCATCAGTTTGAAGAAGATGTAAACAATTCTAGTTTGTCTTCAATTTCCTCTAAGAATGTTTATTTTGGTTCTTTTGAAAAACATACAAGAGGTATAGGGTCCAAGTTGATGTAAAAAATGGGCTATGAAGGAAAAGGATTGGGCAAACATGCACAAGGAATTATTGAGCCAATAATGGTTGAGGAAAGGCCTAAGTATTTGGGTCTTGGCTATGGACAATCTTATGGAGAAAGTTCGAAAGCAACCATGAAGGCAATTGAAATAGTTCCTAGAAGGAGTTTCATTTTAGGTTCTCTACCTCAAGTCTGTAAAGATTGTATTCATGGGGAATGAAATTGTTTGAAGCATACTTTGCAAGAAGAATGTGTTCATAAGCATGCACTCGAAAAAGGGAGTTGTGAAAGCTCTAAAATCATTGAAGAGATTGATGGTTTTTCGAAGGGAGTCACTTCTTCATTTGATTCAAATTCTCATAAAGGCAACAAAGGTGAAAGAGGAATGTATAAATCTAACTTCAATCACATATCTTTTGATTATGTTAAGCATGGTAAATTTCCACATAAGCATTGGAAAAAAATTGCATGTTCCTTTTGTGGTTTGGTTAACCATAGTGTTTCTAGATGTTGGAAAAAAATGGCCACATACAGGAAAATTTTGAAGAAAAGGTGGCAAGAAGCGAAAGGTCCATTGGACAAGGAAAAATATGTTGTAAAGAGGATGAACGTGTGTTGCAATTATTGGCATAAGCAAGGACACGTTGTTGAAAAATGTTGGATTTTGAATCCAATAATGCTTCCATGATATTTGAAGAAGGCGGAAAAAGAGAATGGAAAGAATGGAAAGGAAGTTTCTATAATGGATGTATTTCTGGATGGCTCACATGTTGATGTCAATATGAAATTAAAGGAAGCTCCTTTGATGTGGATTGGTAAGAAGTGGTTAGAGTTCTTATTTAAATTAAAGTTGCATGTCTTTTTATTTGCTACATTTCTTTACCAATGGAATGCAAGTTGCAAGGTTTTACCAAAAAGGTGAATGAAATAGTTGAGTATGAGACTGTTGGGAATGGAATCCCCCCAAAGCATGTTTTGGGACTTAAAGCCCAAGTTTTGACCAAGTCCTTTGTAAAGGCTCCATGAATTATGGGCGTGGAGCACGAAGTTATAATAGAGTCATAAGGTTGTCTGCGCTTGTTTTTGTAATGTAATGTCGGCTTGATAGACTTACCCATGGTTTGCGGACCATGGGATTGTATAAATAGAGCGAGGTTCTAAGCGTAGAACATAGTGTAGCAGGAAGAAGCATGATGAGTCTAGGAGATCGAGTCGAAAGGGTAAAGTGTGTCTTTGGGTCGTGGAGTAGGAGAAGGCTCTGCAGTTGAGTGTGCAGAGGCCTAGTAGTCCACAGGTGAGTGCATGGACCTGTGTGCAGGGCAGGTCGAGTATGTAACCATTGGAAGAATTAATAAAGAGACGTTTACCATATTCATGTGTATCATTTCATGTTCTAATGTATGATTGGGTATAAATCATAAGTGTATTGTTTATTTGTTGTGCGAACTCACATGAATGTGTTGTTTAAATAAATATAATGTAAGACATCCATTTACGCGAAGATAATTGACCGGCATAGGATGATAATTAAGATCTCATGTGCGACTTAAGGGAATAGCACAGAGCACTGCTCCAGCAGAGAGAAAGCCCCACAACCCATGGTTAGGGCTGCGTGAAGGTAGGTATATCAGAGCACGAAGGCCTGGGAAGTGTGCGAAGCAACCTGTGTGAAGAGAATCACAGTTGGACCAGTTCAACCTCTCAGACATCTCAAGGGTGCGAAAACCTGGTTCCAACACCTTCCCATACTACTTTGGGTGAGACCTCAGTCTGCACTCTGCGGACTGTTGCCAAAAGGTCCAGTAGTACAGGGATTTGTTTGACTAATTAACTCCGAACTTATGTTAGGCCCCAACAAGCCAACAAATGGTTCCATTGTCAGGATCAGGATCTACATAGAGATGTCTGATGTCGTATCACTGGAATCCGACAAAGAAAGGAATTGAAGACTAGTTGGATATGAAGATTCATGAGTTTGCGGTGAAGGAAAAAAGGAATCTACGACTATCAAAAGAAGAGTGGTTAGACTGCTACTTATACACAGATATCCACAAAATTTTATTCACATCTTTTCCCGTTGAGCTATATGAGTGGATCACAAAGCTAGCAGACAGCCAAGGAAGGTATAAGCTCGACAGACCTATTGTGTGGACTCCAAAATTAGTGTGCAAATTGGAAGCATCAGAAGATAATATCGCACGCGTTATTGATCACTGACTCTATCATATCATAGGAGGATTCACTATAGAGTTTGCGGTATATACTTCAGTTAGTTATAGTGAGGCAGAACAATGCTTCCTCAAAGGGCTGCGAGGTAAGTACATTAAATCTTTGAACACTTGGATTAAATGCTACTGTGCAAAAAATAGGTTATGCAAATAAATTGATGTTTGGGGCTACGCAAAGTGGGAAAATCTATAGAAACGAAGGCAGTAAACAACTAGAAACTAGCCCCTTGATTTCACCTTTGCGAGGGACTGAGGAAGAGATCAATCGTAAAGGTCTCACCAAGAAGTGCAATCAATTTGATAAATTGAGGATTCTGCACATACCACCCACACCCACACTAGCCATAGTTTCACCGTCTTCACCCCCATCTTTGGCCGTACCATCTCCGCTACCACTATGAATCAATATGGCGAGCGCGATAAAGTTTCTAGTGTTCAAGGGAGTAGGGAATGAAGATTCTGACCAGTTTTGGTTCGCGATAAAAGCTGTATGGGAAGTGTAGGGAGTCACGGATGACAATATAAAAAATGCAACGTTGGTCAGCGCTCTGTAGGATCACGCACTGACTGGGTACATTAAGCATTCCAAAGACAATCCAAATGTGGGGATGGTAGATATCCAAGTTGCACTAAACAAAGATTTTAGCAGGCCAAAGTCAAAGGCGCAGTCGATCATTGGGTTTAAGGAAATCACAATGCTACCAGGTGAGACCCCTTAGGAGTTGGATCAGGGACTGAAGTGCACAATTTGTGAAGTTAATATGACGTTGACAGATGGAAAACACAACGAATGGTTTGTAGCATCATTAACGCCACATCTAAGGAACGTGTTATCACAATAGAGACTAACAACTCAAACCAAGGCCTTGGAGGTTGCAATGAGATTGCACGAAACCCCAATATAGGATCCCAACTTGGGAGTTCAGCAGATTCATGCGCAGTTGAAAAACTTGTGCCTTGAGATGCAGAGTTTGAAGCAAGACAGGACAGCTTGCCCAGAAGTGTGTGATGAGGTGTGGTGTGTAAAGTGCAAGGGTCAAGGACATGACAAGGACCACTGTCTAGTGTTCACAAATTACCTCACTGGAGGAGGACCAATGCCATTGAGACCAGAGGCACAAGCAAGACAAAGCGTGGCGCCTACATTATGGTACATAATTTGACAGATAGGAGGAAAGCATGCTACAGATAACTACCATTTATTGCAGAAGTACACATAGAACTCACAATAGTTGTTCTGTCATTTCTATAGATTAGTGGGACATGATGAGTGCACCTACAAAAGTTATGAGCTAATGACGGATCAGAATCCTACCTACAGAGTTCGCGTTGCAATGTAGCCCCTTAACCAAAATGCAGGGATGCCACGAACCGGATTTCAGGGGCGCGGACGAGGCCGAGGTGGAGGAGGCCCAAGAAGCAGTCGTGAACAACTGATATGTTACAATTGCAGAGGGCTAGGACAATATTCCCATGATTGTATGAATCCAACGTGACCATCACGCTTGTATTGTACATTATTTGATCATGAGATAGAGGATTGTCCCATGCTGATAGCGAGGTTGCATGATAAAGGAGGACTCCAACCTCCCCGACTCAAAACCTGCAAATGATGAGGTTTGAGTCACGTAAGGAAGACCCTAATGTAAATATTCTGCTCCAAAATGGAAATACGACAATAGATGACAAAGGCAAGCAGTCTGAAGAAAATACTTGGGTTCGCAAGGCTCCAATGAAGGAACTAGAGTATGGTTTGGAGTGTGCTAAGGAAACCTTCATGGAAGCCAAGAAGATCTTTGTTGATGCCTCCACTTCAGGAAGTAAAGACAGACCGGAGTTGGAGATGGACCCATCAATGCTCACAATGTTCCTAGAAACATGGATGAAGCTGCTACATAATAGCAAGGGTGTAAAGGGGCTGCAGGAACTCATAAATCGATGTGCTAGGACCGCACAAGGAGAAACACGCATAGTTTGTAAGCTTGGAAATCATACAACATGAATGGCAAGGGAGATGAGATTGACCACGCATATTGGAGAACTTGAGATGGACCAAGTGATTCTAGATCTAGGATCGAACGCGAATGTCCTACCAAAGCAGACATGGGAGCAAATGGGAAGGCCTACACTACAATGGTCTCCTATCCAACTACGAATTGCGAACTAGTAAAAGATCATACGTATGGGGAGGTTGCAGGGAATCACAGTAGATATCAAAGGAGCAAGCATGCTAGTAGATTTCGAGATGATAGAGATTTTTGATGACAACACTCCCTACCCCACCCTATTAGGAAAATATTGGGCCATTAACATGAATGGGGTGATAAATTTGAAGAAGCACAAGATGATTTTTGAGAAAAAGTCTCTGTGCATAGTTGTACCTTTGGACCCTGCAGAACGATCGCGCTACACAGAACTAGTGCATGACTACGACAACGATGATGACCTCGACTGCATCTACAAGATAATTGCGTGAAAGCAATATTGGGTGAATCCGACTGTGGATGGATGAATCTCATGGGAGTGCAAAAGCTCCTGCAATTCAGATTCAGACGAGGAAATAAAACGATAGCAGAAATGGCTACACGAGGTAACCACACTAAACTGTAACATGATGATAAGATCATTGCACTGCATTTCGACATAGGTGAGGGATCTACCTGCGTATGATGGGTTAAATGAGATGGATGACTTCCTGAGCAGATTTGAAAGAGAAGTGTCGAAATAGCAACACTTCGAAGCTTTGAAGTGGGTATTGCACGCTACACCCGCGAGGTAGTGGGGTACGCACCAAAGAAGTTTTGAGGATTGGTGCAAATGCAGAAGGATGATGTGCATGTAGTTTGAAAAGCCTTAGATGCAATTGACGGAAAATATTTCTGGACGAAACATTTCGTGCACCCACCTATCTAGATGGATACATGCATATGGTGCGAAACTTGCGCGGATGCAAATAGTTTTCACGTCAGGAGACACAGTCAGTAAGCGGATGCGGGCAAGGCAATGGCACAAATGACCCCTTCAGTTGGAACCACAAAATATGAAAAAACCAAGTGCATAGAAGGTTATCCATGCAGAAGCCTTTAACAAAGTATGTGAAGCGCTGAACAAGGTCCACAATGTGAAGTGGGCTAACTGGGACCTACGTGTGCCAATGGTTCTATGGGCTTAGAGGACTGCATACAAGAACCTGACAGCGCAGGCCCAAGGTTGGAATATGAAGCAAATGCTGTAAGCCCCATATCACATGAAATACCTAGTTTATGCATGACAGCATTGGTAGATAAGACGGTTTTTGGAATCTTGGAAGACGAAATCCAATAGGGAAATTTTAGGCTCCAAGAACTTGAAAAAGAAAGGGTGCAATTAAGGAATAAAAGCACTCTAGTAGAAGTGGAAGTCAAGAAGCTGGAGGACAAGATAAAGGAAGATTTTCTCGATAAGAAGACTAGGGTGATGAGACAGGGTGCGCATGATCACACTGACAAGTTTAAGGACTATTGCTGTGAATTGATGAGTCTGATGCCTTGGCTTGGACCGCATATTACTAAGCAAATCAACCAGTGTGGCGAGCTAAAGATGATAAAGTGTGCAATGCCATTAGTAACAATAAAAGGTGGGCATTTTCTAGGAAAAGTGATGGATGACTAGATGAAAACCTATACAGGTGGCGCTATAAATTACAAAGGGCTGCCCAGAAAACAACACTTGGTCATTTGTGAATTGAGCAGTTGTATACCCCTCATAGTCTGAGTAGAGCCCTATTTGTCTTACGTAGAGTGTTCATTGAGCCCCTGAATACACGAGCGATATATTTTGGGTCGCACATGATGACAACATCTGAGGAAGTTATGGATATCACAGAGATGATCACCAAAGAGGTTGCTCAAGCCCTGACTGTAGGGGATGCCCCTGAAGGCACCGGGATTGTGGAAGAAATCCCTAAACCACTGCGCACGCCATGACCAAAGAAAGACAAACAGGCGATGGTTCCCGCATGGGTGTCCCTACGTAACCTGCTGTGCACCAGACTGACTATGGAGGAGAAGGGGAAGTTGTTAACATAGAAATCAACAAGGAGGAGGAAGACCTGGAGGACCTTATCATCGAAGAAGATGAGGATGAAGGAATGGAGGAGGAAATTGAGCCTACACACCCTCCAACAAAGCTGCCCACCAATATCCCCCTGCGGAAGGGGAAGGCTAAAGTGCCCAAGGATCTTGATGAGAGCAAGAGCTCTATCGAGACCTCGCTCCTCCCAGTCAACATCATTTTTGAGGGTATGCACTTGGGACGGGTGCCTAGATTAAAATTTGAAGATTGAGACCTCGCTGACCATGAGAAGCTCCTTCACCTAGAGACCACGCAAATCATGAAGCCTAAGCAGATGGCAGAGAAGAGAAGGAAGGAGGTAACGATAGCAGAAGCGCAGGAGGCACAAGATGCTGCACAAACAACAGTTGAATAGAAAAAGGTCGTAGCAGCAGCAGCAACGCAAGAGGCAGCTACGAAGGCATGCGAGGGCCAAAGGTTGCCTTCGCATGTGCAGGAAGCAGAGGAGGAGGAGGTTGGCGCGGACCCACAAACCACATCAACACAACTGAAGCACCAGTACTCGACCAAGCAGACAGGGCCGCGAAAGAAGGTCCAGGCATCGAAGTTGTCTATTGACCCGATCACCCTTACCGACGGTGATCTGCATGACATCGGCGAGACAGTGCGTAATGTCACCTCCGAGGCCCTCAAGAATTTTATGCAGGAGAACCAAATTATGTTGGGGGCCCTCAAAGCACACCTGCAGGAGTTGTAGGTGTGCACTCCTCGGGCTGGTACCCTTTCGACCAGCCTCGCAGTTGGAACAACTACAGCAAAGCAGATGCTGCGCGCTCAGCTGACAAATACCATAGTGTTGCCACAAGGGGCACTGGTGACAACAAATGAGGCTGATAGGCCTGCAATTAGCACATTTAATGGTATCAGAATCAACATGGCTGCACTCCCACGGGAGATATTATACATTCTACAGGATGGGATTACTACAGAACTGCGGGCTAGGGAGAGTTGCACGCTGCAAGTACTAAGCGAGTAGAAAATCAACATGGAACAATTGAGCTTGCAGCATGACAAAGTGGTGTCATAAAATCAGCAGCTGGTACATGTACTAGACGGAGCTTGTCAAAGCGTCCCTAAGCTGGCCATCCCAACAGACACACCAACAGAGGCGCATAAGCATAGGCTAGCAGCAGGAATGAGCGAGGTGCAGGAGGAAATGACAAAATTTCAACTAGAGCTGAACCTTTAGATCATAGAGTTGCAGTTGAGAGTGTAGTCGTCGACCCCTCCGGAAGTAAGAGAACAGTGTGCCAACACTATTACAACGGGACTGGAGGAGATTGGAAGTGCAGTGAGAGACTGCACCAGAATGTTGGAGGAGTCATTTGAAGTCCTCACGAACCTGCAGGAGGACTGCAACATCTAGTTCTTAGAAAGAGATGCGCGAAAACTCTAGCAGTAGTATGAAAACATGAAAGGAACTATGCAGATAATGGCCCTCACTCAGAGGCTCACGCAGATGCAATAGGCCAAAGCGCTGAAATACAGGTGGACATGGCACAACAGAAGGAAGCATTCCTGACGGCGTGCATTTAGCCTTGGATCGACAAATCCTTCACCATCACAACAGAAATTGAAGGCAAGCTCCAAGAAATCCAGGGGACATAGGCACAGATGCAGGGAAGCAGTTTCGACACCGGGGTCTTAGAACAACACGTTCGGGAGATCCAGTAGGTAGCCACTTGTGTGTTGCCGACCTTGTAATGGTTCGAGCATAATTGGAGGGACTCTGTGTGAAGTTCTCCACGCCGACAGAGTGACTCAAGGGCGAGTCACGATGTTTGTGTTGGGGGCCTGTTAAGCATGTAATCCCACGAAGGCATGTTTTGGGGCTTAAAGCCCATGTTTTGACCAAGTCCTTTGTAAATTCTTTGTGAATTGTGGGCATGGAGTGTGAAGTTATAATAGAGTCACAGAGTTGTGCGTCCTTGTTTTTGTAATGTAATTTCGGCTTCATAGACCTACCCATGGTCCGCGGACCATGGGATTGTATAAATAGAGTGAGGCTTTAAGTGTAGAAAATAGTGTAGAAAGAAGAAGCATGATGAGTCTAGGAGATTGAGTCAAAAGGGTAAAGTGTGTCTTTGGGTCGTAGAGTATGAGAAGGCTGTGTAGCTGAGTGTGCAAAGGCCTAGTAGTCTGTAGCTGACTGCGCAGGGCAGGTCAAGTCTATAACTGTTGGAAGAATTAATAAAGAGAATATGATCATATTTCTGTGTATCTTTTCCTGTTTTAATGTATGATTGGGTATAAATTGCAAGTGTACTATTTATTTGTTGCACAAACTCATATGAATGTGTTGTGTAAATAAATATAACATAAGATATCCATTTACACAAAGATAATTGACTGGCATAGGAAGATAAGTAAGATATCAGGTGCGACTTAAGGGGATAGCGTAGAGCACTTCTCCAGCAGCGCAGAAGCCCCACAGCCCCTAGTTAGGGCTATGCAAAGGTAGGTATATCAAGGTGCGAAGGCCTGGGAAGTGTGTGAAGCAACCTGCACGAAGAGAATAATAGTTGGACCAGTTCAACCTCTCAAACATCTCAAGGGTGCAAAAACCTGGTTCCAGCATCCCCCCATACTACTTCAGGTGAGACCTTAGTCTACGCTCCGCAGACTATTGCTGAAAGGGCCAGCAATATAGGGATTTGTTTGGCTAATTAACTCCAAACCTGGGTCAGGCCCCAACAAGCCAACAAAGACTCACTTTATTGCAGCAAAATTGTATTCATTTTAGCTTTGTAAGTACATTTTCATATGATTGAGGATCTTGCACTGAGGATATTGTACTTATGATTGTGCTTCAAAGAAAGTTGAAGAATGGAATACATACATGAGAATGGTATGTATGGACAAATGAATCTTCATGATTTCATTGTATTTGAACATGTATGTGTAATTGACTCGATGATCGATTGCTTTGTTTAAACATGCATGCAATGTCATATTGACTTGGAAAATTGATTTTGTCTCCAAGATTTAAGAAGGGAGATAATGATGAAGTGTTTCACAAGAGGTGGAATTATTTCTACTTTGAAAAAGAATCATCAAGTTCCTTTTGTGCATGCTTGACTTGGAGAGTCAGTTGTTTGAAAAGGTATGTTTTTGTCGGCTTGTGATTTAGTCGAACATTTGCACACAAGATGTAAGAGACATGATGATGATTCACATGATGTGAATTTATGTCATCAAGTTGTTTTTTTGCATTATGTTGTTTTTGACAATATGTCAGAGGAAGATTTTCAGCAGCAAAATTCACCATTGAAGTGGCTTGGTAAAAAGTGGTATGACTTCTTGACATAGTAAAACATACTTTCATTGGTACATATGCAAATTTCAGTTAAGTATGCATATATTTATGATGTAATCTCACGTTTGTTTGAGCCACCTTGGATCGATGATCAAGGAAGCGATGTTCAGCTACCTTCTGTAAACTTCTCAATAGAAATTCTAAATGAGTTCAAGGAAGACAGTTCTTAACAAGAGGACAGGCACACCCAGGAAAGGAAGTGTCGATTACTTTGATGTTTTGGTTCAAAGGCACTAGCCATGCAGGCAAGTGTATGGAGGTTGAAAAAAGAGAGTGATGTACTCTCATCTAGTGTACAAATCAATATATTATTCTTTTAGGGTCCAAAAGATTCGTAATGGGGAGGATTGATCAGATATTGATCCGGGACCTTAATGATAGCTCAAATTTCAAAGTGTTTGAAAGAGTTTTGAACTTGAGCAATCGGATAGACCTCATCTTCCTAATTCTGGTGCCGCAAATGGTTCGAAAAACCAATAGCATATGAAGGAGTTACTGCAATTTGAAAAAGTCTAGTAAACTACAAATTATGGATATTTCACCAAGATTAATTTGGTTTTAAGCACTAAAGCCTTCCTTAAGTGCCCTTCTTAAAAGTGTGAATTAAGCACATGGGTAGTATTCAGAAAGTGGAAACTCATATCTCATGCGCCCTAAAGGTGGGAAGTTGTATGTTGGAAATAATACTGAGAGGGGGGGTGAATCAGTATTATTAAGTCAAATATTCCTTTTCAAAACAAATGATATACGCTACTTCAGTTAGTTAAACCCGCGTATATACGCAACTATGCAAAAGGAAAACCGCGCATACAAAGCAAGCTTTTAATTTAATTTATCTTTCTGATGATGATTGTTAATCTGTGTTGCAGAAACAAATAACCAGTAACGAGAGACAGTAAAATAGAACAGAAGGACAATCACACACAAGAACAAAAGATATAAGGTGGAAACCCAATGTGGGTGAAAACCACCTGCTGCAATTCGTCTCTATCTTCTTTTAAATTAGAAACTTCTTTTAAATGTACTGATGCAGTCCTTTACCAATACATAGGCTGCAACTTGCAGAGAGCTACAACTCTCTCTCGTTCTCCAGCTTCACCTAGAAGGGAGCTACAACCCCCGTTAGCTCTTGCACTAGCCAAGATACTAGTACGTAGGTGCTGGCCTACAGAAGGCTACAACCTTCTCTTTCTTCCAGGGACCATGTTTCATAAATTTTCAGACTGCATCCATAAACATCAATCAATCATCAAGAATCAACCAATCTCCTTTCTACCAATTAGATCTGAATCAAGTAGATACTTCTCTGACAGCTGTACTTGGAACACAGTACTAGAAACCACACACCAAACACTGAACCCAAAACACAGCAGCAATAAACAGAAGTAGCTAGATCACAACTTAAAGTACATATGCTATTTCAATAGCCTGCAATATGCGTGCATACGCTTCTGTGTTTGGAACAACCTGCGTATACGTTGTTTTCATTCACTGAACCAGCGTATATACGCGCCTTCGCTTCACTGAACCTACGTACATATCTATAAAGGATAATTCGCTCTTTCAGATATTCAAAAACACTAATTAACCCAGATTATCAATGTTATAGATCAGGAAAACGCCACATATAACAGACCAAAATCATATAAAGATACTATCATTCAAGCTTAAAGATTATGACCCATCAATAAAATTTATCCTTCTTCTTTGTGCTAAGGTTCCTCCTTTATTCAGATCTAGATCTGCACCATAACCCAATTACTAGCATTCAAATCTACCACTTTTTCAGATATTCAATGATAATTCAGATAATCCTTTGCCACAAGATCTCCTTCCTCTTTTATAGTCTTAGGCCTTCCACAATACCACGGTCCAAAACCATAACTTTTCATTACCATGAACCCAAAACTAGGGATCAACACATCTAACGAGTCATCATGGTCCAAAACCATAGGTTCAAATCCCAAGGACTAACTACCATGGACCAAGAGTAAGTCCCCAACATATACGTGCTTTTGTAACGTATAACCCGTGTGTATACGCGTCTTCGTCTAGATTAACCTGCGTATATGTCTTTTTCTTCTTTCTGAGTGCATGAACTGAGATCTACCACTAGAGTGAGTTGCCATCAAGTACAACACCTGTGCCATAGTACCAAACTAGAATCATAATGCCAACAATCTCCCCCTTTGGACTTGATGGCAACACCAAGATTCCTCTTTCATTCTCCCCCTTTGTCATCAAGGGCAAAGGGTTGTGCTCCTCCTGAGTACATGGTGAAATCTCTGCCTTGCTGTGCTGACCATGCTCCCCCTGACTATAGGCAAGATCTGCAAAAGATGTTCTTCAAGACGAACTATGACATATACATCATAAAAGACCTTCCTATCACCAAAAGACTCAATACATACATCCTTCACCCAACCATGTGGGGATACATCAGAAAATACGTCACCTAACCAAATGGGGATACATCAGAAAATTACATATGACAACCAAGTACATTACATCTTCATCCCAGGCATAGTGGGGAAACCAAAATAGGTCATTACATGACCTTGACACCAAAAAAATACATGACATAGAGACGAAATATGTAGAGCAAGACTTATGAAAGTCACCAAGCAGCAGCATCTGTCAATCACCATTTAGCTCAGCAACCATGATTTCCTTCTGTTCTCCTTCTGCACTTGTTCCACCAACAACAGTTGTGAACAAGAACCACAAGCTTCTAAGATAATGCCAACAATGCATCTTTAGAATTTTATCTGCTCCCCGTGAACCAGTGCCAGATGGTCTCTTTCAGACCCATACCAGACAGCTTCCAACCAGAGCCTGTCCCTTCTGATATCCATCAAACCTCCATATATGCGACTTTCACTGCACCAACCAGCATATTTACGCGGATCCTCCTCAGGCAACTCGCGTACACTACTTTTTCTCTGAAACAGACAAGTTTAACAACAAGATGATGCATCAACTACCCCCAGCTTCTGTCTGAGATATTCAAAAGTTTCCCTGGGCAGTGGTTTGGTGAGAATATCAGCAACTTGTTCCTTAGAA
>APFE030231578.1:56370-77404 GCA_000404065.3 Pinus taeda
GGTGGAAATCCAATGTGGGTGAAAACCACCTGCTGCAATTCATCTCTATCTTCTTTTAAATTAGAAACTTCTTTTACAATGTACTGGTGCAGTCCTTTACCAGTACACAGGCTACAACCTGTAGAGAGCTACAACCCTCTCTCGTTCTCCAGCTTCACCTGGAAAGGAGATACAACCCTCGTTAGCTCTTGCACTAGCCAAGATACTAGTACGTAGGTGTTGGCCTACAGAAGGCTACAACCTTCTCTTTCTTCCAGGGACCACGTTTCATAAATTTTCAGACTGTATCCATGAACATCAATAAATCATCAAGAATCAACCAATCTCCTTTCCACCAATTAGATCTGAATCAAGTAGATACTTCTCTGACAGCTATACCCAGAACACAGTACCAGAAACCACACACCAAACACTGAACCCAAAACACAGCAACAATAAACAGAAGCAGCTAGATCACAACTTAAAGTACATACGCTATTTCAATAACCTGCAACATGCATGCATACGCTTCTGTGTTTGGAACAACCTGCGTATACGCTATTTTCATTCACTGAACCAGCGTATATACGCGCCTTCGCTTCACTCAACCCGCGTACAGATCTATAAAGGATAATTCGCTCTTTCAGATATTCAAAAACACTAATTAACCCAGATTATCAGTGTTATAGATCAGGCAAGTGGCACATATAATAGACCAAAATCATATAAAGATACTATCATTCAAGCTTAAAGATTATGACCCATCAATAGAACTTATCCTTCTTCTTTGTCCTAAGGTTCCTCCTTTATTCAGATCCAGATCTGCACCATAACCCAATTACCAGCATTCAAATCTACCACTTTTTCAGATATTCAATGATAATTCAGATAATACTTTGCCACAAGATCTCCTTCCTCTTTTATAGTCTTAGGCCTTCCACGATACCACGGTCCAAAACCATAACTTTTCATTACCATGAACCCAAAACTAGGGATCAACACATCTGACGAGTCGTCATGGTCCAAAACCATAGGTTCAAATCCCAAGGACTAACTACCATGGACCAAGAGTAAGTCCCCAACATATACACGCTTTTGTAACGTATAACCCGCGTGTATACGCGTCTTCGTCTAGATTAACCTGCGTATATGTCTTTTTCTTCTTTCTGAGTGCCTGAACTGAGATCTGCCACTAGAGTGAGTTGCCATCAAGTACAACACCTATGCCATAGTACCAAACTAGAATCATAATGCCAACACAGTATTCCTAAATTTCACGTGATTACCCTTAGCGGGCGACACGTAGCACGAGAAAACCACTTTTCTAGCATGCTTTTGGTGTGATATCGGTTGTGCAAGATTTCAAGCGAGATTGTGCGATAGCCGTTCGATTGGACGGGTCACATCGACAGTGGAGATCGGCCAGGCTAGTTGGTGAGTAGGTGATGTGAGAGACGTTGGATCAGATGGGACAGATCGACGGTGGAGATTGTCCGGGTTAGCTGGTAAGTGGATGACGCAATATCAGTTGGATTTGGAGAAGTGAGATCAATGGCATAGATTGAAGCGCTTGACAAAAGGAAAAATCAAAGAAGGATCGAGCGAGATACGTAACCGCTGGTTGCAAATGCTTGAAATGCAGTCACATGCGGCTACATGTTACCCGAATGCCAGATCTACGTGGGATTCTCCCTAACCACTTGGGTTTAACCACTCCATATGCGTGCCCAACAATTATTGTAACAGTCACCTCCGATGGTCAGCATGGTGGAGCGGATAAACTTAGGTGGATATGCTATGCTTAACTAGAGTTAGGTGTAGTTCACCAAATTTGGTGGAGTATCCCTAGGGGATATTGATCAAAATGCACTCCAGGAGTCATTTTGACGTGAGAGCCAAAGAGCCAGAAAGAGCCAAACAGCCAGAGAGGCAGAGCCAGAGAAAGAGAAAGAGAGTGAAACAAGAGGCTAGCTAGGCTGATTGGAGCCTTCTGAAGCCAATGGAATAGTCTAGAGAAGCTAAAGATCTTCTTGGAGTTTTCATCCAGGGAGATTTTGGAGCTGAAGGCCATTAGGAGTTGGAAGCAATTGTAGGAGCTACCAGTACTCGTTCTTAGTGAACCAATAGTTATTCCTGATTGTAATGAGCCTTCTGAATCTATTGTAGGGATTTGCAGAAGCATTTAGAGATTTCTAAAGGCTGAGATGTTACAGGGAAGTTTCAAGGAGTCTAGTGCCAACCATGGAGGAAGGCCTAGTTTGGGGATGCAACGTTGATCTTGGGCAAATGTTCAGTCTATTTTCGGTGTCGGATATGTGTTGGAGACAGGAGATGAGGTTTCAATGGCAGTTAAAAAATTCTGAAGGAGTTAGTGCTATCAAAAAGCTCAGGGTAACTTAGATCACTGATTGAAGGAATCAAGTCTAAGGGAGCTTAGATCTGTTTATAGAGTGACGACAACCATGACAGGGATATAGATGGTATTCTAAGCCCATTCGTTTAGTTCAGTAACCTTTGGAATTAAATGTGGAACATGTAAAATAAACTTTACCATAATTCTAAAGAGCCAAGTCAAGATGACAAAAGCTCAAGGAGATGTAGTCCACGATATTCGGGTGAACTCCTAGATTAAATTTGTTGTTATGTGTGGATGTTTATTTGCTGCATTATATGGCAGTTATATGTGTTTAATATCATCAGAAACAAATGGACCTAATGCACTTAAACAGTTAAGAGTAAACATTTACCTGTCTCAAGTATTTAATTCCGCAAATGTCATATATAAGCTAGATCATTTATTTGTTTAACTGAATGGGAGGTTCTTGTAAGCGTAACAAGTTATCAAACCCCCATTTTTTATCAGTATTTATTATATTTTTTAATAAATTTATATTGTAAATTTATGTATTAAGATTATTAAGTATTTTTAAAAAATAAAAAAAATATAATATGTATTCAATTTATATATATATGTTTTGGAAAGGAATATATATTGTTTCAATTTAATATATCACTTCTTTTGTAAGGAATTGAAACAAAGATTTCACATCACGGAGGTCTAAATAGAGTATCGATCAAGTGGGAATTGGACAATAACTCCACATCAAAAGTGCCTAATAAAGCACCTAATAACTATTTATCTAAACCATAAACTATATCTAACAAATTTAAAAAAACCAAATCAATATAAATAATTTTAAAACTTAAATATAAAAAAATGAAGGCATAACATAGAATTATATAATTAATTTAATTAAATTCATATATTTAACTTAAAAAAAAGCTACATAAATTAAGTTATAATATTACACTTCAACTTTAAGCAATGGGAACGCGTATACTGGTTCTCTTCCTGAAAGGTACAAGTGAAACAATATTTTCAAAAAGGGACGGGCACGTGGCAAGCGAAGGGATCTGGAGGGGCAGGGGATTGAAACGGGGTAACGGATTGGATGAGGAATAGTTATTCAAGTTTTGACTCGGAGTTTTTCGTGCAGTGCTGACATTGATGGCAGATTCTCAACGAAATTGATAGGTAACGTCAGTATTTTAGAATATGTAATCAATATAAATTTACAGTAACATGGAATAATTAAATTAGATAGATAAACCAATACCACTATCAGTATCATTACTTACTGCATTCTGGAGCCATCATTACCTCGACAGAAGCATTATTTTCCTTGTGGCATCTGATGTTGCCCAAAAATGTTACAGATTTAACTCTGTCAAGAAATAATTGTTAGATTGGAATTTTCGTTACTAAATTTTTGGTGCATTAGTTCCGTGTTTAATCGAGGTACGCAAGTTTCTAAATTTTCTATTACGTAATGTCTCCCAGGGCCAGACGTGATCCTCCACTTTGCTTTCCAAGATTCTTCCCCGTATCGAGACAATCTTGGAATTCTGATTCTATTTTCGCCGGGGCCATTAGCTGCATGCGTTGAGTATTGGCTTGCAAACTCAGTGAGTCACTGTCTTTAATTAACGGAATTAGCAGTTTTATTTCAATTTGTCAATTCATAGTGTTTGTATAGATGCACGCGAAGAAACAAAGAGTCAGAAGCGATACAATTTCTTTGTCTCGGCTTTTGGATATTCTAATGGAGAAAATCCATACACAGATACAGTTGGTAGCACCATTTACCCTCTTGTTTGATTTGTTTGTTACATGATCAATCATGTCAGTGACCATATTTGGTGTTTTCTGATTTGGAGCAGGTGATGTGAACCATAACTCCTGAAACATCGTTTTCGAGGTTGGGTACATGGAAACCACCCTCCCATGTGAGCTGATTTGCCATGTGAGTAATAGCTTTTGAAAGGTTCAAGATATCAACCGTGGGAGATATGTACCAAACAATGGAATATTCATAGGGTTTGATTAACTCAATGTTCTCTCGACAAATGATGAAGATATTTCAGCTCAATTAACCTTCGGATAAAAACAGCTCAAATCAAATTAGATAAAATTTGGGGTTGAATATATTTTTAATATTTGGTATCTCCTCCGCATTTGAGAGTAGTTGTGTATAGGTTATAGGTATTTCAGAGTAGGTATGTATAGGTTATATGAAAAGATGAAAGTCAAAATTATAATTTTAGCTAAAAGTTTTAAAAGTGATATCTGTGTCAAATAAAGTTGTTTATTGTTTACTACCTTTTTTTTATTTATTTATTGGCAAGCTTGAAGAGTACATAAATTGGCAAGGGGATGACTGTATCTATTTGAGTGAGTTTGTTATAATGTTTTTTTTATATGTGTATGCCCTTTATTTTAATTGCTAAATTTGCTCTTGGTTTGCAAGAGCACTTACTTTCCCTTGAGTATTTTTGTATAAGCATAGGGATGCAAATCAATCTTAGCAAAATGAAAATAGTGGTTTTCTAAAACAAATCAAAAAAATAAACTTCTTGGAGAAGCCACCACCCCACTGACTCCGAAAAGTTCTCGGCTATATATAAAAATCTGTTCAACCATCGAATGAAGAGAAATTTATTCTGTGTTTAAGCGTTCTGAGTTCTGCGTTTGATGCATGATCTCTGATAACGTGATCCTCTCCTTGCTTTCCAAAATTCTTCCTCGTGGTGAGGAAATCTTGAATTGTGATTCTATTTTAGCCCGGTACGTCAGTTTCATGCGTTGAGTATTAGCTGGCAAAGTCACCATCTTTAATTATTCGAAGCAGTTTTGCTTCAATTTGTCAATTCTGATAGTGTTTTTATAGATGCATGCAAAGAAAAAAAGAGTTAGAAGGGACATCATTTCTTTGTCTCGTCTGTCGATGTTTTAATGGAGAAACTTCATGGACAGATACAGTTAGTAGCACCATTTGCCTTCTGCTTTGATTCGTTTGCTTCGTGATCAACCAAGTGGTCTGAATCCCAACTCCACTGTCATAGAGTTTTCAAAATTCTCTGCGGACAAAATGTTTCAGCTGACTTAACGTTTCAAAAGGAACCATGAGATAAGAACAACTCAAATCAAGATCAAAGAAAATTTGGCGTTGACTGTGATCCCAACATAGGTTATCTCCGAGCGTTTCAATGAACGCAGATGAAAAAATCATGTTGCAACGTCTGGAGGCTGGAGTCTGGAACCAAATCCGTCCATGTTATCCTTACTCGACAAATCCACGGTTACAACTTTCTTTTAATAAAATATCAACAATAATAGGGTTTCCCTATTCATTCACATCAGCCTGATATTCATCATCAATTTTTACCTTGTGCCAATTGATATTCCTATTCATTCACATCACCCTCACATTCATCATCAATTTTCACCTTGTGCCAATTGATATTCCGCATCTTGCACTTGTGTCTTAGGCATTTTTCAATTTCAAATAAACTAACAATTTAATAGCTAAAAAAGCATTAATCCCACATAAAAATGCATTAATCCAACATCGTCCATTTCAAACTCGTTCAACCTGGTGATTTTGCTTTCTTCTTTTCTTTCTTATTTTTTATGTTTTTATTTTTGTTATTTTGAATATGAACAAAAACATGCAGCATATATAATCGACCAGTCTTGAATATCAAATCTTAAGGGTTTGTTTTTAGTGTATTCAATTCTTTCTTCAATATTTATATAAAATCATACCTTTCATGTATTTTAATGTTAATGATTATTATAAATAAATATTTTCTTCTATCAAATTATTTGGAAAAATAAAATGGATGACAAATAAAATGTTTTCATCCATTTTATTATTAGCATCTTTGATGGTTAGAAGGTTCGTATATTATTCCCATGAATTTTATGTAATAAATCTTTTAGAAAATTATATATTAATCTTTTTCTAAAAATACTTTTTAAAAATTACTTCTATTATGTGGTTTGCAAATCTATAACTTCACTATTTTTTATCTCAAATTTTGAATGAAATAATGATATTCATCTCTATATTGTTATTGAGATTGTTCACGATTTAAATAATATTGTTATTATTACATTCTGTATCTAAATTGTTTGTCCAAATATTGAGATTGTTATCCTAAATTATTCCTCCATTCTAATAAGAAATTATTTATTATTCCTCCAAAATTCAAGTTACAATATCACTACCAAAATAATAATAAATAATACTATGAAATTAATAAAATATCGAATTTGTTTACTTAACTAACTTAATCGAAATTTGAAAATTAACTAATTCTAAGCTCTGTGTTGTTGCGAAAGGAATACCATTGCCCATTATGCCTTTGATATTTAGATATTTATCATAAATCTAGAAACTTATTACAAAAGTAGTGTTTTTCTCGTATTTAGAAGGTTTCTAGTACCAACCATCATTTAAAATTAAATTTCCCATTAATTCTATTTATCTCATATTCCATGATTAATTTCTATACGGTGCTAATGGATTTGCCACTTTCTTATTTTTCGTGAAAAAATAAATATATAACATAATGTTTGAAATAGTTAAGAAAGTGATGCATTAATGTAATGTCATTTATTTGAAGTTTTTTTTTACTATTATTGGTTTAAATTTATACATTAAGTTGAAAATAATTTACTAAGTATAGATTTATTTTAACCATGAATTTAGTCAGTGTTAAGAGGTATTATATTTTATGATGTATAAATCTTTTTTAGAGTGTAAAATTTGAAAACAAATTATATGTCAAGAAATTTCATTCCTCTTGATGGTTAATATATCCATGATTATGATAGATGTAATTTTTTTTTATATTTAAATCTAGACTACACAATTTAAATTTGCAATTCCAATAAATCTCTATTAGATTTTAGACAAAATCTGAGGGCCAAAATGTAAGATAGTGAGACAATTTAAAATGTTATAACCATATCAATTTATTTTTTCAATTAATTTATATAATATATCCAACATTTTTTTAACCCTATATATATATATAATATATATATATTATATATAATATATATATATACTTGAAATATTTTATTTAAAATGAGGATTCAAAAGTTTTATTATTTTACTTAAAATGAGGATTGAAATATTTTATTCATGGATTGATTGTTTTTTTCAAATAATATATTTTAAAGTACATTTAAATATTACTTAACCTCGAATATTGAAATTTCCTCTATATCATTCTTTTTAAGAAATAACATAATTTTTGAATTTCAATTGCTTCATTTCTTTGGGAATTGGAATATTTTGTTATGGTCAGTATTAAACTTTTATTTTCTTATTACGTTCGCTTTGTTTTCCTATATATACATATATGTAAAATTGATATTGAAATAAATTAGCTAATGCCGAATTCAAATAGTTTATTCAAATTCCATGATGAAATATTTATTAAAAAATTGTCATGATTCTTATGCATTAACCTTGATAAGAAACCAATAATTATAGTTCACTTCGAGGGAGAAACCTTCTTATAGAATGAGCAAGGTAATATTTGATATTCTTAAGACTAGGTCCTCTAAGTGTATATATAGGAGAGAAAGGATATAATTATAATAAAATGGGACCATGAGGGATTCTAACCTACATAAGAATATAACAATAAAAATGTAATCACTCAATATATAAGTCTTAATGAGGGTTTTTTGGGTTAACATGGGGCTTATATAGGGTTTAACATCCCCCTCCCCTTCAAGGAAGTGTTGCCCTCATTACTTCAATGTATTTGGGTATTTTCACACGAAACACTCATCTGCTGATATCACTTCTTCCAATGGTAGGTTCTTCCATTTGATGAGGTACTAAGTAATTACTCGATTTCTCTGTTGCTTAGTCCTTCTTCCCAAAAATGTTTTTGGTTCTAGTATTATTTTACCTTCACTAACCTCTTTTTGATTTGGATTTTATCACCGACGATATTCTTTAAGAAAGAGACATGGAATACAAGATCTACACATGAACATGGAGAAAATCCAATTTGTAGGACATACTTCCAATCCTCTACAATATCTCGGAGGTAATTTATTGTCCTTATTTTACTACTTCAAGGACATCTATATATATGGTTGTAGTTGCACAATATATGAAATCCCCCACTTCAAATCCCCTTTCATTGTGTTGTTGATCTCCTTATTGTTTCATCTTATTTTATACCATAACCAAGTTGTCCTTCAATAATTGAGATGCTTATGTTAGTGTTGGATGTGGTCCTCTACCCCTTGATCCTTTATAATCCCTTTCAAGGGTGAGGTGATGGATGGAGGATGAATTCCATAAATTTCCATAAATTGTAACATTTTTTATGAAGTATGGAAGGATATGTTGTACCATCATTTTGCGAAGTGAACCATTTAACCCAATTTGTCTATTTATCATATGCAAAGCAACTTAAATATTATTTTAAAAATTTATTGATAATCTTAGTTTTCCCATCATATTGAGGATGGTAAGATGAGATGTGAGTCAATTGAGCACCCAAACAAGAAAATAATTCAGTCCAAAAATTTCTAGTGGAAATTGGATTACTATCACTTACAATAATCTTTGGTATTCCATATAGCTTTTGGACTATTTCCACGAAATTTTTTGCCACAATACTTTCTCTAAGAGGATGAGAAAGAGAGGAAAAGTGGGCATACTTTGTCATTTGATCTACCACTACCATAATCACACTTTTTCCTTCAAATTTGGGTAAAGTTGTAATAAAATCCATTGAAACGTCTTTCCAATGCTATCCTGGTATGGTTAATGGCGAAAGGATCCCTAGGGTCCTTATAGTCTCTACCTTATTTTCTTGGCATACAAGACATTTTACCATCATTTTTGCACATACACTTTATGACCTCCAAAAAAAAAATTTATTGATTTTATGATGCAAGTTGCATCATTATATTTTGGGGCATCCATATTGATGCATTTGGAGTGAAAAAAGTGGAGGAATCAAGTCGCGGGACCTTTCTTACAAGAGGGACCCAATTTGGAAAAATGGGGTCTGAAACCTTCCGAGAACATTTTCAAACATCAAATGATGGTTTTTGGGGGTAAAATTTTTTTTCATTAGCGCCACACCTTTTCATTCTATTCTACACACAAATATCTTTCGAACAGCTTAAGAAGCACGCCCTATGAAAAAGTTGTTATGCCACTCAGAAGTTGACCTTCCTATTTTCACACTTATAGTTCGGGAGGATGTCACGTCAACCCCCATTATTCATGGAAAAGGGGCTAGCCACATATTTTTGATGTAGAAGACTCTAGAAGCCTCCATTTTGTAACTCTAGTTAAGAGTTGATGTATTCAAAATTAACCACTAGTAGGCTATCGGGTTGTGTTACAACCGGGCCACTAAGAGGAAGAGGCATTCCATTCCTTCGAAAGAATTTTGTTCCAAGTTTGAGCAAAGATATCTAGGATCGGTAGGAGGTAAAGCACACAGAGAGGATCTATGCAATGTATCAGCCCACATGCCACAAACATTACCTCTTTTTACCTGCAACTATATTTCCAGAGAAAGAAAGACAGTGAAGAAGCCTCACCTTCCAGCTGGGTTTTCTTCCAAAAGGGTTTTCCATACATCATATCTTGTGCATGATATGTGCATGATTTTATTTTATCATTCTCTAATTTTATACATAATTTCCATTCGCATGCATGCACTAAATACAGTAAAATCTATAGATCCAGAAATTAAATATAACTGTAATAGTGTAAAATTTGAGTATTTTAATATATTATTATCAAATATGTTGGGACTAAATCTCTAGTAGAATATCCATGACAGTTTATGGATCATCCTATGTTATGTATTCAAGAACCCTGAATGTCCTCCTATAGGAGAAATGTGTAATTGCAATACGATATTCTTTTTAGCTAAGAATTCTTACATAAGTATAATTGATATTGATACCAAAACTAATTATTTTTCCACATAAATTTTTCTACTTCATCATGATCCTCCTATAGCTTTTGAATGATCTTGATTCTCATTTTGAATTTTATCATTGATTATTCCACCTAGTCAGATTATGGAATGGAAATACCACATAGTAATCCATTGTTATCTTCCTCTTTCCCTGAGAGTACATCTGCTACAATATTTTGTTTTCCCTTTGTTTTTGTACATAATTTTAAAGTCACAAACCAAAATCTTCATGACACATTTTTGTTGCTCCTTCAAAATGTGATGACCTATGTCTTCCCACTACGTATGGATGCCATTTGTTAACTACTTGTAGTATGGCCAACATTTGCTTTTTGTAGATGGGTCTAACTAAGTTCTTCCTTCAAGTTCACTACATTCAAAGGATAGTGTTTTACCTTCTTGCAAGAAAACTTCATGAACGCCATGGCCTAATGCATCAAAATCCATGATAAATATTTTTGTGAAGTCAAGTGTCATTAAGAACTGAGTTGTACACATAGCCTCTTTAAGTTCTCCAAATTCTTTGGTTTCTTATTTAGTGAAAGAAAATGTTTCATTCTTCAATAATTTTGTCAAAGGTACTACAATTTCACCATAATTCTTGACAAATTTATGGTAATATCTTGTCAATCCTAAGAATTTGGTAACTTTCTTAAGGGTATTTAGGATTGACCATTCCCTCATAGATTTTATTTTTTAAGATACACCTTGATACCACCATGTGATACAATATCACTCAAATATTCCACTTCTTGAACGCCAAGACACTTGGAAGGATTTGCATATTATTGTTTCTCTTCCAATAGTTCCAATACCTTTTGAACATGTTGTACATGTTATTCCCAATACTTGAAGTAAATTAGCATGTCATAAAAAAATACTCACATAAATTTTCTAGGGAGTGGTTAGAAATAGAATTCATCAAGCTTTGAAATGTTGAAGTTGCATTTCTAAGTCCAAATAGCATAACCAAAAACTCATAATAACCTTCATCTGTTCTAAATTTTTCCTTGGGAATGCCTTCTTGCCCCATTTTGATTTGATAATATCCTGAATGAAGATCCAACTTAGTAAAGGAAATTTCTCCATGCAATCCATTAATAATTCATAAATAACAGGAATATGAAACTTATTATTGATTGTCATTTTGTTCAGCTATCTATTGTTTGGACACATATGCCATGAACCATTCTTTCTTATAACCATCACCACTATTGAAGGGAAACCACTATGGCTAGGCTAAATGATGTCTGCCTCTGACATTTCTTGAACCATATGCTCAATCTCACTCTTTTGTGCATGTGAATATCTATAAGCCCTAATGTTAGGCGATACACTTCTGGGTTGCAAATGAATAACATGGCGATGATAATGAATAGGTGGAAGACCCCTAGGCATTTATCCAAATTACTTAGCATGATTCTTGATATAATTTTGAAGAACCACTCAAGCAAAGGATAAATATGTTTGAACAGCTAACGAACACAATTGTGCAACTAAACCTTCGTGCCTTTTTGTAAGAAAAATTTTCATGCTATCAGAGCTTATCAGATTAATTGGTCTCCCTTGGATACCTCTAAGCTCAATCTTGTTTCCTTCTAAGAAAAATATTATGAAAATATCATGGCAATCAATGACTATTACTCTGAGTTTTTGTAGCTATTGGACTCCGTTGACAATGCTAGATACCACCAATAGTAAGGGGTATCCTTGGTATGAAGTCCCAACTAAACTTCACACCGTTTGGAGTAGGAGACCCATATGGATAATAGGCACAACCACCATTATTCTTAGATATTTTCCTTAGCAGAAATTATCAACATAAAAGATTATACACAAACCTTGAGATAAGAAGGTAAGTTGATATTGTGAGGCACGCAATTGCAATGGATATAAGGTTCCTCCAGAAACACACTAGAAAGACTAAGCCTTTAAGAGGAAAGTAAGAATACTCTTATAGTAAAAACACATAGGAGGATATAAAGAATCATTAGTTAACCCGTGAAATTATTTCATATAGTAACAATGATCATGAAAGCTAGTGCAATGCGCATTTAACATGATATATACCAAACCCACTGAAATAGTACATTTTATTTAGTATGTATGAACATAAACATATACTATAAACAATAAAACAATAGGCTTCCATTTTCCACGATACATGCATGAAAGCGCAACTCTAAGAGCTTCAAGTATTCAGTGAAGTTTCCAAGATACATAGTTACAATGATGCAACACTAGCTCCAATAGTGGAACATTAAATCACCACTTGATCCTCCAAATAATGATCTCTTCTCCTATGCCAAGCTAGAGAAACCAAGGTGGAAAGTCATTTTATTGTGGCATGAAGGTTTATTTATAACAAATGAGGTGACATTTCACCTCCCATGTGACTCTTGACATCTCTCCTGACTCTTGAGCTTCCATGTGACTTTCAGCTACTACATGACACTTGAAGCCTTGCATGACTCTCAGACTTCATATTGGAGCGTTGGGGCTTGTTGTGGTTCGCTAGAGAAAAAGGGATACAAAACATACATATTTTTGGAGATTCATAGACCATCATCGATGACTTCAAGGGGGTTTCAAGATTTGACCCGCCATATCTACATGGATGGAGGGACTGAATTAATGATTTGCTTTTTATTTTTGGAAGCTATACTATGACACATATCTTTAGGGAATCTAATAAAGTTGCAAATGGTCTCTCAAAGAGGGGACTGCATGACCCAGAAGGCCTCATGTTCTACTGCTACACCATGGAAAGTAACAAGAAGGAAGAAGGACAAATCGTCATTACGTAGCTGATGGGGATTTTTTATGTTTTATATGTATATGAATGTTATTTTCTCTAATGTTGTTTCTGATGTTTTTGTGGACATATTAGGTGGCAGGTTATATATTCATTGAAAATGTCTATTTTTTCTTAATCCTAATGACAATATGTTTAAGTTTCACTTACAATGTCTAAGAAGTTACTCCGAGTTTGGTTGAATAATCAAGCTGTATGCACAGGGATATATGTAACTCATTTACATTTTTAATGTAAACACTAGTTAGTTTTTTTCTTCCAAAAGAAAACTACATACTAACATGCCCTTCTAGTTATTTAAATATGACATGACAACATTCATATCATTTAAAATTATTTTTCATCTCTAAAGACATTGTTGATGAACTTCTTGGTAGCATCTCTTATTTGCCATAGCCTAACTCATATACATTTTGGAGCTTTAACATGCATATTTTCTAGTTGAGTGTACGGAGAATCCATTAGATATTTGTTGGAAGCACAAGTTTCAGTGGTAGTGAACTCTTCATAAAATTATTGCCTTAGGGTCCTTCATTGTTGAATCCATATATATAATTAAAAACACATTTTTAAGTGAAAAAATCATAATTTGACAAAAATTTGTATCAAATAATTCCATTGAAAAACTTTAAATTTTTAATATATTACAGTTTTGCAACCTCAAAGGGAAAAAATTACACATTCTACTCCTACTAAATTTGGAGTAGAGAATTACTTAGTCCTCTCCCATAAAACTTAAGGCAAACACAATAATTTCAAAAGTACTAAAGGGCACATGGCACGTAAAAGAGAGGGCAAGAAATAAAATAATGTAGTAGGTCGAGGATTGAAATTTGATATGGAAATTGTTGGTCCCGAGGCGACTTGCCCATCGGCTAAAACTTCAATTAATCCATCAAGTTTCTTTCTTAAAAGTGTTAAAACAACCTTTGCAACTCTCAAAACTGTTATATTTCACCGCTACTCGAGTTTTGAAATTCCTATTGGTTGGTTGAATGAGGAATAGGGATTCAATTTTGATTTGCAAGGCTAGGGCCAAATATTAAGTACTACCCGTTAAGTTAATGATTGGGTAAACACTTTTTAAACTTGTGTTATCATTTTCTTTTAATCCAACGAACTAGATGAAAAAATACTAACAAAATTATTAACTTAGAACATAATGATTAATATTTTGAAGACCTCTCCTATCTCCAAACATGAAATTTAACTGTTGTTATTCCATAGTTTCATCCTATGCCAAATCATTACAAACATGAAATTTAACTGCTTTATTCATAGTTTAATCCTATGCTAAATCATTACAAACCCCATGTTAGGATTAATCTTGGCTAGGACAGGTAATGGTGGCTTGGGTGCAGGTGTAATGGAAAATCGTTCAAATCCAAAAATGATTTCTACAAGTTCAGGCAAAATTTCTTCTTGGATTTCCTTTGGAGTATCAGTCATCTACCTCCAAACTTGGCTATTTTGCTAAACTAGTAGAACTTCTTAATTATAGCCGCAATGATAAGTGCTTTACAAGGCCTCTAAGCTTCGCACATCACAATCGCATTTCTTAAGGCCAAGGTTCATTCACTCGTGAATGATTGCGATGCGAAACTAAAGGACGATCCTCCACCATTTGATCAAGGTAAACTTGATCCAATGGTCAGTAGTGATATCGCACGGGAATATTGCACAATGTTTACCTACTCTTACGGAGATGATAAGGAATATAAGTCCTTGATCTATAAAAGTTCGGGTTTGGTTTTGAGATTAACGTCTGATCACTTCATGAACCGATTTGTGTTGGATAAAATAGGCCATCAAATCCTTCATCTTGTCGGTCTTCAATTAGCACATGACTTAAAAACAGCTCAACCCCCATAGTTCACTGTGACGTAAGATGTTGAATATGAGATCAATGGCTAGGAATGAGTGTGGGGCTTCATCCACAATCAAGAAATTCATACACTTCCACCCCCGCAGTTTCTAATCACCTAGATCTTATACACGATGAAAGAGAAATTTAATGCAACCAGAAAAATCATACAGAACTCTAAATTTTTAGACCAAACTGGAACTACAATAATACATAGAGATACTTCAGAGGGATGCAACACCTCCGAGATTGACCAATTATACAAAAAAATACATAGAGATATAATTTATGCAACTTAATCATATATGGTCAAACAAGCCAAATCAGTCAAAATCCCCTTTACAATCATTCATAACTTACATAAATACCACCTCATCCTAACAATCAGATCCTTAAACATTGGAGCGAATGTGCCTAGTGTTAAACAATATCTATTCTGGTTGATATTCTCCTCGAGAATCTCAACTGAATCTAAACTGCATGAATTAATTACAAAATCACTCAATCCCTAAATCCTAGCATAAAATCCTATTTAGAAAACTTGTAAATTGACAGCTAAAGGATCCCAGTCCTTTGCTTGTAAACTTTTTTTGTATTTTTGGAATAAATTTGAACCTTTTTCCTTCAAGCTTCATGCTCCTACATCAGATTCCTGAGGACAAAATTCTTCATGGGGTCTTGTCCATGAGCTCTTCTACAGAACTGCCTAACTTCTGTAGCATGGCATCTTTCATCCAAATAGCTTTAGCAATTGATTTATCCTTTCGTTTTACCAAATACTAAAAATACTCCCGTCTTGTTGTCTTCTTCAATAATTTCTTGTCGAAAATACTCTTTGGCTTCAATTCCTTTGCTATAGGCAACTGTTTTAGCCAATCAATCTCTTGTTATTCTTGATCCTCTGCTGTGTCATATGCATTTTCACTTTCATACCTATACAAATCAACAACATTGAAAATTGGAGATATTCCAATATCTGGGGGTAATTCAATTTCATATGCATTTGCAGAAAATTTCCTCAAGACTCTGCATGGTCCAATTTTCTTAAACTTTAGGTTATTATACTCCCTTTTTTGAAATATTTCCTTCCTCAGATGTGCCAAAACCAAATATCCAACCTCAAAATTAACTTCTCTTTTCTTGAAATCTACTCTACTCTTGCATTTTATGTTGTTGTCCTGTAGTCGTTGTTTTACCTGTTCATGTATTGCTTGAACTTCTATAGCAAAATCTTCTCCTTTACAACTTCTCCTTTAAGCTTTTCCCAAGTCTCTTAATTCAAAAACTCCTCTTCGGTGCATTCGATAGTTATATGGAATGGACTCTGCTCTGTACTCCTGTTAGGAGAATCCTTATATGCATACTTTGCCTGTGCCAATACTTGATCCCATTGTTTTGGATGTTCACCTGCAAGACTTCTCAGAAGATTACCTAAGCTTCTATTTACAACTTCAGTCTCTCCATCAGTCCAAGGATGATAAGCAGAGCTGAAACTTAGTTTAGTTCCAATCTTCTTCCACAATGTCCTCCAGAAGTGTCCAACAAATCTAGTGTCTCTGTCTGCAACAATGCTCTTAGGTAACCCATGTAATCTTACAATCTCCTTATAACATAGATTAGCAATGTGAGTAGCATCACTTGTTTTGTAACATGGAACAAAATGTAGCATTTTTTAAAATCTGTCTACTACTACATAAATTGAATCATTTCCTCTTTGAGTTTTTGGCAAACCAAAAACGAATTCCATACTTACCATATTCCAAGGTCTATCTGGAATATGTAATGGAACA
Source organism: Pinus taeda (assembly GCA_000404065.3). Lineage (NCBI taxonomy): Eukaryota > Viridiplantae > Streptophyta > Pinopsida > Pinales > Pinaceae > Pinus > Pinus taeda. The sequence goes on from APFE030231578.1 coordinate 73,139, forward strand.
TACAAACTTGTTTTTTGACTCCTTCCTTTTGCATACTGACAAACTTTACAATTTTTCACATACTTTTCCACTTCAAATCTCATCTTTGGCCAAAAATAAAACCGGTTCAATTGCTCATAAGCCTTGTCTGCACCAAAATGCCCTCCAAGTCCTCCACTATGTTTCTCCTTGATCAAATTCTCCCTCATAAAACAACTTGGTATGCACAATTGTTTTCTTTTAAACAACAATCCCTCTTGTACGAAATAATCCAGCCACTTGCTTCTATCTAACAAAACAGGATTTCTACAAGCTTCAAATGCCTCTTTAAAATCTATATCTTTCTCATATAACTCTTTAAGAAAATCAAAACCCAACACTTGAATTTTACTTTATTGAACAAAAATGTTTTTTCTACTTAAGGCATCTGCTACTTTGTTTGATTGACCAGTGATATGTTTTAACACAAAAGTAAAACTTTGCAGGTATTCTACCCATTTTTCATGCCTTTGGTTAAGCTTTGGTTGTTGCATAATTTACTGTAATGCATGGTTATCTGAATACAGTATGAACTCCTTGGACATCAAGTAATGTCTCCAATTCTTCATAGACTACACCACTACATAAAATTCCTTGTCATAAGAAGAATATTTCTTCCTTATTGTGTCAATAATTGAAGCATTAATCTTACTAAAATTCCTTATGAATTTCGTGTAAAAAACTAGCAAGACCATGAAAACATCTTACCTCAAAGACACGTTTTGGTGAAGGCCACTCCATGATAGCCTTGATCTTCTTTGGATCCATCTTTAACCCCTCAATAGAAACCAAAAAGCCTAAATACACCAATTCCTCCTTCATGAATGAACAATTCTTTAAATTTAACAATAAATTTTCTGGTTGTAGTCTATGCAAGACACAATTTAGATGTCTCACATGTTCCTCCTTAGATCTATTGTAAACTAATATATCGTTCAGATATACTATTACAAATTTACCAATAAATTCCTTCAGAACTTCTTTCATACGTCTCATAAATGTACTAGGAGCATTTGATAACCCAAAAGGCATTACCATCCATTCATACAATCCTTTATTGGTCTTAAAAGTAGTTTTCCACTCATCTCCCTCTCTAATTCCAATTTGATGATAACCACTTTTTAAATCTAACTTTGTAAAATATCTAGCTCCACTCAAACAATCCATCAAATCTTCGATTATAGGTAAAGGAAATATGTACTTGATTGTTAGCTTATTTATTACTCTCGAATTAGTGCACATTCCCTAGCCTCCATCTTCCTTTGGGATCAACATTGTTGGAACTGCACAAGGACTCAAACTCTCTCTAACGAGTCCCTTGTTTAACAGTTCTTGAACCTGTTTCATGATCTCTTCATTCTCTGTGGGAGTCATCCTATAAGTTGCTTTATTAGGTATATTTGTTCTTGGAATCAAATCTATGTAATGACTAACATTTCTAATCGGTGCTAACTCATTAGGAAAATCATCTACAATGATATCACAATAACTGTCCATCATCTGTTGAATTTCAATTGGTAAATCAGAAACTTTTGTGGTAGTAATTATTACCTTGGGTTTGAAAACCGATGCAAAACTTACCTCTTCTTCTTCCATCTACTGCAAGTACTCCTTTCCACTTAACAAAAGGGTCTTTGGATCAGGTTTCTTTGATGTATCATCTTCTTCTATTGGCAGCAATGCATGATTGACACCATATTTTCTGAATTTGTATGTGTTCTTCTTTCCATCATGCATAGCTCCTCTGTCATACTGTCAAGGTCTAGCCAAAAATATATGACACACATCCATAGGTGTCACATCACATAGAATTTTGTCTCTGTATTTACCCAACTTCAACTCCACTTCACATTGCTCATTCACTACCAACTGATATCCCTTTTGAAGCCATGACACCTTGTAAGGTGTTGGATGTTTCTTTGTTTTCAATTTCAACTTCTTCACCACTTCTATGGAGACCAAATTATTTGTAGTACCACTATCTATTATCATTTGAAAACACTTCCCTTGAACCTTACACATAGTCCTAAACAAGGTTTTCCTCTATGCTGGTTGAACAATTTCCTTAGCTGGTTTTAACAAAATTTTGTTGACTACCAAAGATTCCCCTTTCTCTGGTTCTTCTTCTGTAGGCTCAGCTTGAGGTTCACTAACATCCCCAGCATCTGCATCTCTTCCAATTTCTAGAGCTTCCAACCTAGCTTGCATCTGTTGCATAGCTTCCAACACTTCAACATTTGCAACTGCTCATCCTCTTCTTCAACCACCACCTCTTCCTCCAACTTTTAAAGCCATGTTGGATTTCTTTTCCTGGTCCTTGAGATCTTGTTTAGTATCAGTAAGCTGCTATGATACCACAAATGGTGGCCTGGGTGTAGGTGTAATGGACAATCGTTCAAATCCAGAAATGATTTCTGCAAGTTCAGGCGGAATTTCTTCTTGTATTTCATTTGGAGTATCAATCATCTACCTCCAAACATGGCTATTCTGCTAAATTAGCAAAACTTCTTAATTATAGCTACAATGATAAGTGCTTTACAAGTCCTCTACGAATCACACATCACAATCAAATTTCTTAAGGCCAAGATTCATGCACTTGTGAATGATTGCGATGTGAAACCAATCAGCGATCCTACACCATTTGATCAAGGCACACTTGATCCAACGGTTAGTAGAGATATCGCATAAGAATCTTGTGTGATGTTTACCAGTCCTTATGGAGCCAATAAGGAATATAAGTCCTCGATCTATAAAATTTCAGGTCCGGTTTCAAGATTAACGTATGATCACTTTATGAACTGATATCTGTTGGATAACAGAGGGCATCAAATCCTTCGGCTTGCAGGTCTTCAACTAGCACATGGCTTAAAAACAGCTCAACTCCCGCAGTTGACTGTGATGTAAAACATTGAGTATGAGATTGACAGCTAGGAGTGAGTGTGGGGCTTCAACCATGATCAAGAAACTCATACACTTCCAACCCCATAGTTACTAATCACCTATCTTATACACGATGAAAGAGAAATTTAACGCAATCACACAGATCATATAGAACTCTAAATGTTCAGAGCAAAATGGAATTATAATAATACATAGAGATACTTTGGAGGGATGCAACACCTCCAGGATTGACCAATTATAAAAAAAAATACATAGAGATATAATTTCCGCAACTTAATCATATATTGTTAGGATATTCCGACACATAGGAATAGTTAAGTTCAACTTGGTCTAGTATAGCGTTAGGTATAGAGTTAGGTAAAGTGTGTTTCTTTACCGTTGTACATTTTGTAACTTACAATCCGACGGTCACGATATGTAGTGATCCGACGGTTCATTCTCCCCTCGGTATTACCGACACTTGATCCGTGGCTTGACACCCGATTGGTCCATGAATTCTATTTAAAGCGCATGGAGGGTCATTTGTAGGTTAACCGTGCATGAGAGAAGCTTATGTAAATTTTCATTCTTTTATTAATAAATTGCCTGTAGTAGCCACGTTGGCGGAGGCCGTGGATTGTTTCCCTCTCTGAGGGTTTTAACCATGTCAAAATACTGGTGTATTGATATGTGATTTGTTTCTGAGCGGTGTCCTTTTCGTGTTCTGTCTAAGGAACTTACCCTGTAAATTCCTACATGGTATCAGAGTTATTTGAGGGCCGCGTTTGTTGTTGATCCAAATCTGAAGACGGTAGAACTGCATGCAACTGCCATCTCCTAGATCTGTTGTTTTTGATTGCTTTCGGGCCGAGAGTAATTCTCTGTTGTGTTGGGAGCATCTGTTCCAGTGTCGAACCCCTTTCGTTTCACACGAAAAGGTTTCCGGTAGCCCTAGCTGCGTCATTTTTTAGATCTGGAGGTATATAGTGTTTATTTGCAGTTCACTGTTATTTTCTCTCTGTTTATTTCAGTTTCGGTTTATTTAGCTATTTTTTTTACTGGATCTATACCTTTCATTTATGCGTATACTCTTTGCCCTGCGACTCTGTGCGATCTGGGCAAATCAGAAACAGAAAGGAAGAATTTTTCTCATGCGTATGCTCTTTTCCCTGCACCTTAGTGTGATCTTGGAAAATCAGAAACATTGAGGAAAATATTTAGTTTCCGGGTAAAGCTAACATTAAGCCGTAAGGCTTGTTTTTTTTGCATGTCCTTGTTGGGTTTTGTGTTTTTGTTTTGTAGGGAGAAAAAGAGCTTTCTCAAGCAAGCACGCAATCCAAAGCATCTATGGCTAAAAGAAAACAAAGC
>APFE030231604.1:0-14225 GCA_000404065.3 Pinus taeda
TATAATGGATTAATAATATAAGTAAATAAATGAATTAATTTTAATAAATTAACCTTGGATCTGTTTTATTTTTTACCTGGTTAACCTAGCTCCATTATTATAATAGTAATTTAATATTAATCAGTTAAAGGAAGTTTGACTGGGGTCCTAAGTGGAAAAGTAGCCGTTAGATTTTTTAGCCGTTTGAGTCTCTGCTTAGACTATTTAACACGCTGAACTGGATCTGTATCTTCAACTTGTCCTGACGATGAACCACACTAGTTGGTTCGAAACGCGTCGACAAATGAGTAATTATGTGATTTTGCCGAAAATTCTCTAAACAAATGTTATGGATCACAGAAGTCTAAATTCATTGATATTACAATAATTAAACTCTCTTCCTCCCTATCCTCACTTTACAAATTACATTAATCATTTCTTCTTCATTATTATCTACTCTATAATATCTCATATCTTGGATAGAACACCTTTGAATGAAGGATGCACTCCTATTTATACAAAATATTAAGATAACTAATCAGTAAACGTAGATCCAAAAATCTCCTAGATCCAAGATTATCTCTTCTGGTTACAACCAATTACCTAAAAATATGAGATAAAAATCCTCTCACACATATTTAAGAGACACATATGAAAATATCCATGATTTTTCTCCTTTCAATGTGCTTAGTCAATGATTCAAATCTTCTACAAATATTCCACAAATATTGACGAGTTGAAATTAAAATTCGAATTTTTGGTTGAGTAGCCAAATAAGACGCTTCTAAAATCTTCAAATAGGCCTACAACATCATAAAATTCATCCCACTTTCAGATATAGATGAAAAAATGCTAATTTCCTAATATTTAAACATAAATTCTCTTAAAAAACTTAAAATAAATGACTTGGAAAATAATGCTAAACCCATATGATCATGGAAATGGTATCAATGTATGGTTATGGAGCTATAGAATATGGTAAAGAGTTACAGAATATGGTAAAATGATAGAAATGAGGGTGAAAGGGGATGAAATATTTGAGGCCCAACATTTCCCCCCAACTGAAGATGTTGCATGTCCTCATGCAACTTTGCATTGATTCTTTTAATCGTAACTTGAACTTCTTGAAATGATTTGTTTCTATATGAACTTTGGCTTTGTATTGCCTCTATTTTAACTTTGCATAATCAAATAATTTGATAGCTTTATTCTCTTTGCAAAATGTACTTTGAAAGACATTTGATTGCACCATATTTTTTATGGTTGGTTCTTGTGTGACAACCAAATATTTATGAATATTGGTTCTTGTGTAATAATATTCTTCTTATTTTTGTTGCATCAAAATACTTGAACACATTGAAAATTCCTTTTTAAGGCCCCATAGTGGTTCCCACCATTAATGTACTTATCAATTGATCATTGCAAAACATATAAACTTTTGTAATCAAAATGCACTAATAGTTGGTAGGGAAAGATATGCTGGTCAACAATGTATGAAGAATATGTAATATGGAGAAAAAAAAGGTAATGGATATCTCCCCTCCCCCCAACTAAAGATATTTATAGTTTTTGGAAAATGAGAAAGGAAATATAAATGTGGTGAGGTATTTTCCCAAATCACAATTTCAACATTTAGGGAATTACATGATTAAAGATTAGAAAATATCATATCTTCACCCACCCGAAAAGTGGACAAGCTATGCATATGAAAGAGTGAAGTTGCTACTACTGGATCTGTTATCACTCAGGTTGTTCCCTACCTCTAGAAGGGAATACGACCAAGGTAACTACTAACCAATCTTTTAGCTGCAGATCCTAGCCAATCTGAAACCAGAGAGGGCTCTCTCTTTCGGATTTAGATTTGTTTGATTATATGTTAGGCTAGTTATGAAGCACAAGTTTTGTTTGGTGTTTGGAAGATGACATTCAGTAGAACAAGGCTGTAACTTGAGAGAAGTTCACACCATTGGGTTGATGGAGTCTAATGGAAATAAACCTCTGGGTATGGTTCCTTTGGCAATCGGAAAACTACAGAGCAAGATAGTTAAACATATAACAACTTTCAAGCTGAATTAAGATGAAATGAAGTCAAGGAATGAAAGGCAATCAAGAATCTTTCATTATGTTAATAGAGGGAAATTGTGTAAACATTATCAGGGAGCAGTTAAGAATTCCTTGATGATATTTAGAGTGGAAGAACCAGGGAGACAAGAGCAGTCAATAATTCTTGCCTATGCTAGTCCTGTGGAAAACATAAACAATTACAGGAATTGAACATAGAGTACATCAAAGTAAATTCTGGGTTATCCTTTTTTCCTGTAACTTAGAACATGATATTTAGATGATAAATAAACACACATATAGTAACATAAGAGTAAAGAAGACTTATTGGTCCATGTGTTAACACGAGAATTCTGCAATATATCCTTCTGCCATTGATTCCATAACCAACAATTTCACCAACACAGCATTCCAACAATTTTTATTTCAGAAGAGTTCTCAGAACTTACAGAGCAAGTCCAGAATGATATTCACCAGCCAACGACAATACATATCCTGAGAAAGTATTTATAAGAAGTTTACAAAATATCTCGAAGGAAAATATCAAGTAATAAATTTATCCATCTACTTTAGCAAGGGCAATAACTGATGTGGAAAACTGTGCAGAAATGAATGAAGAAATAACTATGCTATACTGGCCACTTTAGGTGTCCCGTTATTGCTGACTTTTTGGCTTAGATAGTCGGTTGATGGCTGCTTTTCTGATTTGCATTCCTGATGTGCTCTCACCTGCCAGCTGTGCCTGATTTTGTTTGAATGCCTTTTTAGCACGAATTCCATCCTTTGTCGATTTGATTTTCTGATAGGAAACCTTTATATTACCATTTACTTGTAATGCAGAAAATTTACAAAAAGGAGAATCAAACTACCTTGGCAAGACCTCCAGCATGCTCTGCCACCATTGATCTGTTGGTAATTTATGCCTTTTCAGTTTAATCAATGTCTCATCAGCTTCAGTATACCTGTAATAATTTGGCTGGACTTCAAAGAGATGTGCTATCTCATACTCAATAAAAAACAAATTTTCCAGTTTATCATATAAACTTTGTCCAGAGGGAGGCACTGTCTCTTCTGAGCTGCTTGATGATGTTGTAATGTGATTGGTAACATAGGTATTTAGCCTGTGAGCATATTGTTCCTGTTTTAACAGCCTCCCGTTGCTAGTGAATAGGTTGGGTAAACCTTTTCTCTGTAATACTGCAAATTTTTTTCTGAAGGCATTTACCTCTGTCTGCATTTCTTAACATTTTATTTCTACAGTTTGAACAAAAATCCTCGTGGTCAGCACCTTCTTGACTCTCAAAATAGTCACTGTCTTGTTCTGAATGTCTAGAGATGCTAATTGCTCACTGGTATGAGTATTCAAAAAATTAATCAATTGATTGGCTTGCTTAGGCTTGTTTGCCAATAATGCTCTAGCCTTTTGAGTTTCGTATTGAGCTAACCCTATCAATTCCATCTGGTCAAAAATAGTTTGTATTGTTGTCCATTGATCAGCAATAGACTGGCCAATCTTATCCAACAAAATAGTCTTCATTTCTGTTAGAGTTTTATGAATATTGAGGTCCTTCTCCAAGGCTTTTATTTTATTCTCCAAGGCCTTTACTTCCCTTGTCTTCTTAGCTGCAGTCATTTTTTATTTGTCATAACTTACCTCAATCTTGGCCAGTTTTTCCTTGGCTTCTTTTAATTCTTCCATTTGGATCTCCAAAGACTTTATTTCTTTCATCATCTCTTCCATGCTCAAGCTGGCATCTTGTATTGTTGCTGCTGTAGTTGTTGCTGAAGTCAAGGTACCTGTTGTTGATGCTGGATCAGTGGGAGGGGCTGTTATGGTGACTGTTGGAGGAGGAACTGTAAGAATTGGAGCTGTTTGAGCTAGCTGAGAGGCAAACTCCTCCTGTTTTCCTTGTAGTGCTGCTTCCAAGGCTTTCTTTGTATCCAACAATCTTTGATTCATCCTCATTAATAAACTTACCACAGCCTCCTCTTCTTTTTGTTGTGCCACCTCTGTGGTCTGAGGGTGTATTGTAGCTGGCAACTTAAGTTGTCTCCTAAGGGCTGCTATGTCTTCCTCCTTCTTTCTTATTAAGGCTTGTGCGTCTTTGGGATCCTTAGGATCATGTCCCAATTCTATGATAATCTCTTCCAAGGATTTTATTCTATTATCCTTGGCTAATGAGGAGGCCTTTTCCAGCTCCAATTGGGCAGAAGTGTTGTACAATGAGTTCTGCAGTTTATGAGCCAGTAATGCTTTGTCTGCCAAGGTAGAGTATACCATTTCTCTGGCCTGTTTGTGTAACTCAATCTGGTCCATTGGGTGGATGTCTTTAGTAAGAAATTCCAAATTGGTCCTAATATAATCAACAGCTGACTGTGGCTGTTGTATGGTGGGCCTGAAGTGACTAAGGGTCATCTTCCCTGCTTGAATATCATAGGCTGCCATTAGCCTTTGTTGATTGGTGGGAGCCATTCTCAACAATTGGTTATACAATTGGAACCTTGCAGGTTCATTCCTGGCCTTGATTTCAGTGAATTCTCTCTTGATGTCAGAGCCTTTCTTGCTCTGTTGCTTGGTGGATGTAACCTCCACACCAGGCTGTCTCTCTTGCTTCTGCTGAAATGAGCTAGTAGATGTTTCCAAAAATGGAGGGATTTGTTGTTCAGATGTTCCCTCACCCCTTAGGTTGCCTATTGTTTCCTCTGTGAACTCTTCTTCAGAGTAGGGGTTCAGCCTTTGCCTCTTCTCACCTTGCTGTTTTGCAAATGCCCCTATGGGTGTCTCTTCTGGTCTGTCCCTTTTTTTGGCTCTTTTCTCATTAAGAGGAGTTTGTAACACAGGGATCTCTGTTGTCTTTTCTTGTGTTGAAGGACCTTGCTCTTGACCCTTTTCTTGGGCTGTAGATGGCTGATCTGCTGATCTGCCTTGCTCTTGACCCTTTTCTTGGGCTGTAGATGGCTGAGCTTCTTTGCCTTTTCCTGCAGGTGGAGTAGTCTCTTGGGCAGGTTATTGTGAAGGTGTGGCAGATGGTGTGCTCGTTCCAATGTGTTGAAACAGTGTGAAAGGGACCTATCCAAAAGAATCCAGGTCAATTGTCTTCTCAAAGTCTTTCATTTCTTTTTCTAATCTCTCTTCTTCAGTAAGCTCTTCAACTAGTATACCCTCTACCCATTCCTATCAATTAGCATATTGTTCAATTTGAGGGATTGCTTGGTGCACATATCCTACAAGATTGTTTTTTACTCTTCTAAAGCTTATGAAATGTTCAGGGTCATATGGTGCCCAATAAAAGCTTTGTTTTAGCATAAGTTCATCTCTTAGTATCTTCTCTGCATCATTCTAGGCTTCTTCCCTCTTATTGAAGACAAAAGGCCCCAATTGATGTCTTATCTTGAGCTGTGCCTTTTTGTTTTTACCATGGAAATGAGTCAAATCTGCACTACTAAATTTCCTGAAGTATTCCAGGGCAAAGAGTCTCATGGGGACATATTTCGGCAGCTTGTAGGGGGATAATTGACAACCATAAATCCTAATCACTTTGTGGTTTTGGTAAAAATACCAGTCACCAATGTTGTAGCCCCTTGAAAGATGTAAAATTCTCTGCATTTCAGCAGAGAGCCTGCCAAGAGGAGTCATCATCAACAAGGAAGTGGCTGGGTAAATGAACATGTCAATGAACTCGCAATATGTATAAGGTGAGAGGTGAACTTCATGGAAAACTGAGGTCCAAAAAATGACATACCTCCTCTCTCCTTTGGAGTCTAGTTTCTTAAGAGGAACTTGGAAACTATCAGGATGATAGTACAGCAGCAGATGATATATACAGGATGTATATTTGAACACTCTTTCTCTCTCAAAAATCATAAATTGTTCATGGATTTTACTTGCTATGAAGGTGGCATAGTCATACTTGACAGCAGGGGGCTGTCCTAGAGTGAATATGGACATCAATACAAACACAGTTTCATCAACAAACTCACTGGTTTTTCATCCTAGAATATATGATATTATGTCTATTAGGCATTTCCCTGCTTCATTGAACGAGACTTGATGATAAGGAGGAGGATGATCAGGCTGGCACTGTGGTAGCATAAACAACTGACCCAGTCTTGTTATTTCTGAGCTAGGCAGCTTGGCACCTTGATCAAGCAGAAGTTTCATGGTGAGAGGAACCAGAGGCTGAGTTGGCTCAAAGTTCAACATCGCGTTTATGGACTAAGGAGTAATATAGAAGAGTACAGATCCATATGGAGTTAGGATTGTTCTTTGTGTGGGATCATAGTTTGCACAACATAGATGGATGAAATCAGGGAGCACATTCACTGAGGGGAGGTAATAGATAGGCATGTTGGATTCCCAAATTCCCAGGACATCAGTGTTGTTTCTGTGGCTATTTCTAATCTCACAAAAGGTTTGTAGGTGAGGTTTGAGACCCATCATATCCTTACTCTGGAAGTCTTTGTCATCAAGGGGTATCCATTCCAAGTCCTTATGTGGTGCATTCAAGGGTGCAATGTTCAGAGCCACTGGAGCCTCCATTTTCAGTTTGCTAAGTGACCTTTAACTTGAAGTTAGAGTTTTCTGGAGTAACAGAGAATGGAGAAGTGGTTTTGGTTTTCCACAGGAAATTAAATACTAAGCTATGCTTGTAAAGATTGCTACCTTGGGTGAAATTCACAATCACAACAGAGTTTGCATAATTGGCTTGGGAGGTTGGAAAAAGCAGGGCAAGAGCGCTCCTCTTACAAGTGGTTTTTTGGTGATTTTACAGGCGGAGATGAGCTCGATTTTCGACTTTGATGGGAAATTTGTAGAGGATAACAGGATTTTGTAGGCAATATTGTACCTTTACTTGAATTTAGACGTTGAGGTGAGTTTAACAGAGAACTTTGTAAGAACAGGGGTTTACGGGCAAATTGTCGGGTAAATACCTGTTTTACAGGCGACTGGAGCGAACTATGGTTGCAGACTAAGCTGAGGGGGCCGAGTTTGCAACTTGAAATCGCCTCAGTGGTGGCCTGGAGCTGTGGTGATGAATTTGAACGTAAACTGCATGCAGAGTCTTCGCAACACAACACACCAATAATAAACAAACAACTACAATTTTCATGTTTTTTAAAGAAATTTTGGGATTTTTTGGGCTTTTGGCGCTTTTTGGGGATGACATCAGCATGACGTAAATTTTGTCCAGTAGCGAAGTACGGAAGGTGACGTGGGGGATGACGTCGTCGTTGATGCGGACGGATGACATGGCAGACACGGAGGATGAACAGTAGCGTTGGTGCTGGCGTGGTGCTGACGTGGGTGGCGGGACCAGATGGTGGTTTATGGTTTTCATCGGACCGCTTTTAGTATGGGGGAGGTTTGTGTCAGAGCGGACCCGATGCAATAAAAACGTGACAAGTGTCCCCGGGTACGGCAGGAATATGGCTGTCCATCAGGTACTAACATTCGGCCATCAGGGCGCCTCCGATATCGATGTGAGTCGTTGGATCAAGAGGATGCAATCCAGCAGTTGACGGGACTTTGAGTTGGCGGGGGTTTATGAAAAGGAACCCGTGCATTATTTTAATGTTTTTTAAATATATGCGAGGTATAAACCTTAGTTAAGACTGGGTTTGTATGGAAATGATGCGGGTGGTTTAGACTATTTGTTTAGCCAAATGTTAAACAAATCCCAGGGGCGCATGGAGGGTTCTTATTGGCCCTGGGGGGACCAATAATCCCGCAATGAGAGGGTTCATGCTATAATTGCCGGGGCAGGGATTATTAAAGTATTTTGGGATTTTTTACATAGTTTTTATGTATAATAGGGGCGAGGAAATATAGATAGGAGTTATATAATAAAGTTAAAGTATTAATATGGTTTTGTGAATAGAAAATCTAAGTTTAGAAGGTAAAAACTTAGGTTTTTCAGGAAAATCAAAGTGGAATGGAAGGATCTTTTTACACAAGAAATGTGGCTTGTTATGATCAAGTGAACACCAAGTTTCACTTAGTGATTCTTATGAAATGAAATGAACTGGGACCATTGAGCAGATCCCAATGTCCCTAAGGGGATGTTAGTAAGTGTTCTTGGGGAAATGAGAGGGGAAATTAGTCATGCTCCACTGAACTGTAGCCACTTTGCCATGATGTTTGAGATACTCATTAAAATTGATCACCAACGTGCTTATACAACACCAGAATTATCTGCCTACCCAGCCTAATATGCCTAACAATTTTTCTTCCTTTGATTGGGTGCATTTGAACTAGCAAACCCTGCTTTTCCTCTTTTCTTTTGGCTGCCCTCCTACCTAAGTCTATCCTTATCTCTTCCAAGGGCTCAGATTGAGTAGTTGGGCCCTTTGCTTCTCTACCTATCTAGTGATCTACCAAGCTTGAATTGTTTGAACATACCTTCTTCTCTATTCTAAAACAAGAAATTTAAACATGATCTAGCCAGGGTTGAACTGTCTGGCTATTCATCAATTGTGAGAAAGTGAGTGATTTCACATTTTGAACTTGCTATGCAACATGTAGTATAGTAGTAGCATTTTAACAAGCCACTTCCCTGGTCCTTCTTTGGGGTTGCTTTTGTTTCTCTTTTTCTTGAATTTTTTATTTTTTGGACAATATGGAACCTTTGCAGCATGGAAAGGATGATCATATTTGGCATTTCCACAGTCAATCATGAAAAATGACACCTATTGGTATAGGAACCTAATAGGATCACGGAATGTGAAGTGAAATAAAAATTGATATGCTTCTTCTTGCTATCGGTTGTATGAATAGAGGATGAATATGATTTGGAATCTTTATTTTTAGGACAATTCTGTTGCTGCTGAACTCTGGACTTGAGTCTTGATTTATTAGAACATTGTTGCAAGCTGCTGAAATCATATAGTCTTCATTCGTTCCCACTCAGTGGCATAATTCTTATCTATGTGAATAGATGTGTTGATGTCGAACATATAAGGAAATTGTTGGATTATCGGCCATTAATGAATTTCATTAACCAACACGAAACTACTCACCATTGATGTCAATGAGAGTCAAGATGCCTAAGTACATGTTGTTAGGTATGAATAGATGTATCATAGTCGAGTCACCTAGAAGATTCGACAAAAAGGGGAAATTGATGTATTCTCACTATTTATTACCGAGAGAACTTGTCATTAAGGCATGCAAGCATCAATGTACTATAAAGATATCTAGTCTTGATCCCAGATGATGTGTCGGTGTCGATGGGTCAAGGCATGCTAAAAGGGAGACCTTAATGAATCCTCTAGTATCCAACATGAGTATAAAATATTAATTTGAAGGACCATAGATGAAAGATTTGCATTATGAAGGAAGATTTATTTGAGAGAAAGGAAGAGGAAAATGGGGCGACTCATCATTGTAAGGGAGTTGACTGACTTTTTTTGGGGTTTAAGGGTGAGTGAATATGAGGCATGAAAGTATCAATATTGTAAAGGGAAAATGAGTTTTGAAATTTAAGAGTAGGGAGATGAAAATTTATGGATGGACTCTAAGCTTAGAAAGATGAAAATGGATAAGTTCATAATGACATTAGTGGCATTTTGAAAGGTTTCTTTGGCAGCAATTGACATAGTGGATGTGATCAAGTTATTTCCTTCAAGATTTTTTTTCGAACATGATTTTATTTGAAAAATGTGGTCTTTGAAAACCACCCATGCATAAAGTAGTCTTGTTATTGTCCTCAATCCTGGAAAAAAATTTAGCACTAATTTGCAACAAAATGTACGATCTCCAAAACTTCACAAATAGTGCTTAATGAAATAGATCCAAGGAAAAATGAAATGCAGTTTTACTAGTTGGCAATGACGCATTTTAGACTATCTTGCTTTCTAGATGCCTGTTTTGAGTGCTTTTAAAAAAACAGATTAGAGTAAATGCATGAAAAACATGATTTGTTAATTTTTATTTCTATTTTTAGGAAGTTTCAAGGTTTATTTTCTACAAAAAATGACATTTTTTATTATCTCAAATGTAGATGAAAATTATTCCATGGAGTAGATCTAGGAAAGAACTTTCCAAAATCACTTGAATCATAAAAAATGAACACCATATGAGAAATTTATTGTTATTTGAAGTGTTTACAAAAATGTAGTGAGGGGTGCCACATGGAAGAATCTAAAAATGCCACGTGATAGTATAAACAAATGTCACATGGACTGTTTAGATGCTGACGTGAATGATGACATGGCAGTGAATAGTGACACAAATTCAATGATGACATGGCAGGTTGAATGGATAGTGACTAGGCATTTCGTGGGAAAATCAGAAACTGTCATGTGGACGAATCACGGGTTGCCATGTGGTAGCCCAAATTTGACCAAAATGTAGTGAAATTTTAAAATATATGGGGGCATGATTTGAACATGAGACCTCATCCAAACAAATCAAGATACTTACCATTAAATCACCCAAGTTTATTGTGAAATATAGTGGAAATATTTCTTTTTACTGTGTATTTTGGAAGATTATGTGAGTAAAATGTGGCTAAAAGAGTGGAGCGGATGGGGTTTGACCCCACAACCTTTGGAAGAAAAATTGGATCTTAGCCATACTACCAAAACTCATTATTGTGATGTGAATAACATTCGAAATGTTTTTATTATTTTTTTTTTGTTGTAGGCCACTAAAATTGTTTTACAACAAACATCGTGGGCTCGTTTCTCACATGCTATTTGTTGGATTTTCCTCAAATTCTGTAGACGGGTTCCTACTGTTCTTATATTTATTCATACAAAAAATCAACAACTTCTAATGGAAAAATCTCGAGATATAATCAAAATGGTTGTAGATGATGATCTGTTTCGACAATTGTTTTTCAAACCTCAGAAACGAATTTCTCACAAACTACACATCAGATTGAGTTGTGATTTTGTAGGAAGGTTCCTATGGTCCTCATGCTTCTACACGAAAGAAATCAAATCGATCCCATGCATGGATCTCAATATATAAGTTAAATGACTGAATTTGATCATACTCATTTTCTTGAAAATTGTGAAGTAGATTGCGCTGAAATTTACCAGTATTGTTCATTAGAATATTATGCACTTTCTGTACAAAAATTACAAGAACCCAGTTCCTAGTTTGTGATATATATTTAGTTTAGTTTATGCATTTTATATTTTGTTTTTTCTTTATTTTTTATTTTTGTTTTTTAATAAACCTACAGATTTTTATTTAACTGATACAAATAAAATTGAATGAAATTTTTGTTAGCAAATGGAGACAAATCAAATTGAAGATTGAAGATGAAAATTAATTTAGGCATTTTTTACATCATCAACAACTTAAACCATTTCCAAAACCTTTTCAAATCCATTTATTTGATTCCTATTTTCTGATCTTCCACGTCACAACAAGGCACAAGAGGAGGCCATACTCTGAAATTTAACAATTAATTTTGTGTTTTAAAATCTGAAACTTAAAAATCATATGAAAAAAATCAAACCTCAATTTTTTAGTTTTTCCTCTTTCATGAATGTCCATTTTCCTCATAAATCTTTCTTCCATTTTTTAGTGAATGAAATGGCTCTTACTGCAACACAATGAAATCACAAAAAAAATAAATCATGGTTTTATTCCTTTATTGTACACTACTCTACCTAAAAAAAGAAAACTTTTCTTCAAGTATAGGCATATTTCCAATGTAACCATCTACGAATTAAGATCTCTAGTGTGCTCATATTGTTATGCTCTTAACCTGCAAATGATACCCAAATACAAAATATGCGAAGAAAAGAGACCCAGAATACAGAATATGCGAAGAAAAGATACCCGGAACACATAATAGCAATGGATTTATTATTCAGAGAGTAATGTTCACTTGCCTCTTCGAGGGGGAAACCTCCAATAGAGAAGAGCTCGATTACAAAATAAGACACGATGCTCCTCGCAGGGAGTTTCTATCCTTTATATACGACTCCTACGTGCAATACCACAGGCCAATACTGTGTATTATTAATACCATCTATCTAATACTACGGCCCATTTGCAACTAACTGTGGTTTCATTATTAATTGCGGATTAACCACTTACAATTATTAATATGGGCTTTATTGACTCTTGACTATGACGTGGTCCCATTACATAGATAAGGGGGTTAGGGTGGGACCCTAACATGCCCACCCCCTTAAGACTAGCCTTGTCCTCAAGGCTGAAGCTGCGGAAACTACTGCAGAATAGTGGCTGGCTCCCAAGTTGCATCTTCTGGAGAGGTGTCTTTCCATTTGACGAGGACTTCCTTAATCATGCATTCGCGCAGTTGCTTGAATTGTGTGTCGAGGACCTGTTCCGGTTGAAGCCAGATGGATCCTTCTTCGTCCAATTCCGGGAGACTAGTCTGAATTCTGCAATTGTTCCCAATCACTTTCTTGAGGCATGAGACATGAAAAACTGGATGGATTTTTGTAGTAGGTGGCAAGGCCAACTTGTAGGCCACTTCTCCAATGCGTTGAAGTACTTGATAGGGTCCGTAGAATTTGGGAGAGAGCTTCTGACATCCCTTGTCTTTGAGTGATGTTTGCTTTTATGGTTGGAGCCGTAAAAAGACCTCATCCCCTTCTTGAAAGTGGTGCTCTGAGCGATGCTGGTCTACCTGTTGCTTCATGCGGTTCTGAGCTTGATGAAGATTCTCTCTAAGATAGGCGAGCATAGTCGCACGGTGTTGTAGGAGTTGATCCACTGCTTGGACTTTTGAGCATCCCTTGAGATATGAAGTAGGTGAAGGCGGGAGTTGACCATATACTGCTTCATAGGGGGTGATTTTGGTGGTGGCATGATAGTTGGTGTTATACCACCATTCTGCCAGAGGAAGCCACTATACCCAAAGGTGTTGTTTTTCTGAAGTAAAACACCTAAGGTAGGTTTCTAGACATTTGTTGACGACTTCAGTTTGACCATCTGTTTGCGGATGGTAGGAAGTACTGAGTTTTAGTTGAGTGCCTTGGATTCTGAAGAGTTCCTGCCAAAAATTGTTGGTGAAGATCGGGTCACGGTTGGACACAATAGAAATAGGCATGCCATGCAATTTGAAGATCTGATCCATGAACGTTTGAGCAACCACGGTTGGTGTAAACGTGTGGGGAAGAGCGCAGAAATGAGCATACTTTGACAATCAGTCCACAACCACCATGATGACTGACTTGTTCCCTGATTTTGGAAGACCTGTAATGAAATCCATAGAAACTTCTGTCCAAATTGATGCCGGAATGGGCAATGGTTGTAATGTGCCAGGTGTGTTGATGGTTTCCCCTTTATGGCGTTGACAGACATCGCATTCGGTTACGAAGGTAAGGATGTGCTTTTTGATGCCTGTCCAGAAAAATGATCTTCTGGTGCGAGCATACGTCTTCTGAAAGCCCGAATGTCCTGCAATGGCAGATGAGTGCATCTCTGCCAAAATGCGACTTTTGAAGGTGGATGCTGGTGATATTACGACTCTGTCCTTGTAGCGAAGAATATCATCCTGCCACGAGTTGCCCTTGGTGGAATTTGGATTTGCCTGCAATTGAGAAATTAGTTGGGAGAGCCCTGGGTGTGAAAACCATTCTTTGCGAGCTTCTTCAATCCATTCTGGAATGGGGAGGGAAATAGCTAGCAGGGTACTTTCCTCCTCAAATTGGCGAAATAATGCATCTGCTACACTATTGTCTTTCCCTTTCTTGTAAATGATCTCATAATCATATCCCAACATTTTGGCTAGCCATTTATTTTGTTGTGCGGAGGATAGGCGTTGCTCCAAAAAATATTTAAGACTGTGATGATCTGTGCGGATTTGGAAATGTCGCCCCAATAAATAAGGTCGCCAGGTGTCGACTACATGTAAGATGGCCATCATTTCCTTCTCGTATGTAGATTGGCCCTGATTCTTCCCACTGAGTTGCTGGCTTGTGAAGGCCAACGGTCGCCCTTCCTGCATTAAAACCGCCCCAATACTTGTCCCCGAAGCATCACATTCAATGACAAAAGATTTGGTGAAGTCAGGTAGTGCTAAAACTGGAGTGGAACACATGGCAATTTTTAGAGCTGTAAAGGCCTGTTGTGCTTCCTCATTCCAGAAGAATGAACTTTTCTTTAGGAGTTGGGTGAGGGGCTTCGCTATGTGACCATAGTTGCGGAAAAATTTACGATAATAGCCTGTGAGACCCAAAAATCCTCGCAAGCT
>APFE030231615.1:0-17429 GCA_000404065.3 Pinus taeda
GGCTTCTGCCATTTCCTAGTGTTAATATTTTTTTAATTTCAATTATCTGATTATACAAATTAAAAATTTAGGATATATTTTTGTTGTGGAGTTAACTTAATATGTCTTCATTGTTTACTAATTTGTGTTTCTATTTTTCAGGAAAATGGCATCAAAGAAGATTTCTGTGAATATGTCTGGACCAAAGACACTTAAAGGTGCATCTTAAAAAAACATTGGTGAACAAACTCCACATGAGCTCATGGCTACAAATCTTTCAAGTGCCTCAAATGATAAGAAGATGATTTCAGAATGGAAGAATTCAAAAGAGGTGAAATTCCGATTGAGAATATGGTATGTGAAAGAAAGAGAAAGCCAAAGTGTGAACATATATCTATATATTGATATACCGAATGAAAATGGAATTTTTGAGCTAATGGGAAGAGTCATAGATATGTGTTCGGTACCAGACACTGAAGTTGTTTACATACTTGAAAAAGCTCCCAAGTCACATGAAAGGATTAAATATCAACTAACATATTCATTGTATGACACGAGAGAGGTATCTACAAAGTTGTGTAAACAAATCGTAAATGAGATGAAACAAAACATCGTAAGTATTGTCAATTATATTTGTATTTTGTTTTCTTGAAAGTGTCTTGCTATATTTTTTTAATTTTGTTTTTATTGACATATGATATTTTGTTTGGTAGAATTTTGTTGAAAGTTGTTCAATTAGGTTGGGAGGCATTCATTTCATACAGCATGATATCATGAAAGTTTTCAGTATTTTTTACTCAGTGTCAGAAGAAGATATGGAAGACAAGAAAAATGTAGTAATTGATGATCCTACAAAACTACATCCAAAGGATCAGAAAAAAAGGCCTCTCGTGGATAAATCTAGCAAGGGTAAACAAGTTACTTTTGATGGCAATGAAGTTGAAACTAACAGTGAAGCATATGTTGCCATTACTGAAGATGGCATTGGAAATGAGAAGAGCCGTAAAAGACTAAAAGTAATAACGCCCAAAAATAAATCTGTTGAGAATGTTATGACGAACAAAAGTAAAGTTGAAAATTTTGAAGTAGTCATTACCAGCAGTCAAGAACCTAGTAAAACTTCAAAAGAAAGCAGAGAAATCATTACACCAGGAGCTGATTTAGAGGACGACATTATCAAAGCAAAATTTGACAAAGAAAAACTTAGTTGACGGTGGTCGTACATTTCAGCTTAATGTCAAACAAACCTATAAGGCAAGTGAAGGGCAATGTCAATATCAAGTCAGAAAGCCACACCATCTACATGTTCACAACTTGAAGACATTGACGAGGTATAATCCATATGCTCATGTGGTTAACTATGTGCTTCTTGTTGATCCACTTCAAGTTCCCATGAAAGAAGCATTCGACAAGTCAAAATGTTTTGAATACAATTATTATGTGCTTGGGGGGAACCATTCTGTAGAAGCTCAAAGACAATTGATGGAGTAATATCCCAATAACCCACGTTTTGAAACAATGAAATGTATCATTTATGCTGGTTTATCGGATTCAGAAGCAAAGTTAGTGGCATGGGATCATAATTTAGATAATGAATATAAGATGTCTATGACTTTCATCCAAAGGGTTAGATTTATTCATATTGAACTTCAAGAAAAATTTGGTCGGGATAGGATAAATGTTACTGTAGATTTCCAAAGGGGATGTTGTATGAAAATTGGCTATCAAATTGAAGAGAAACCCAATTCAAAAGGTGGAAAGCACAACCTTCCTAGTGATATATTTAGAGGTGTTGATAACATTTTCCAATCGGCATTTAGAGCTGGAGATGTTTGGAACTTGATTGATGAGATTTTTAGCATGTGGGGAAACATTGGCATTAAAAACTAGAAGGTCAAAAAGTCTAATCCATTGATATGTGGTGGTAATAAATTAGGTCCTGACTTGAAGCAACTTCTAGAAGATATGACTATCACACCTTGGAGAGCAATGCAAGGAGTGAAAGATGAAAAAATTGTCAAAACAATATTATCTTGTGTGAAGTCAGGGGAATTATCATTGGAGAAAATGTCTGAGGAATTTCAAAAGTAATTTTGTTGAATTATTTTTATTTATTTCTAGATTATAATTTTCTTTTAAATAAAACATGTTGTTCTTGGTAGTATTTGTTATACATATCATTATATTGACTTTTTGTTACTTTATCTATGTAGACACAAAGTCTACATGAAAATTCAAGAACAAATGGTTAGATTTTTGAATGAAGATAGTTGGGATGGTGTCGTATGCAATTATCCAGATTCAAGTTCTACATCAACATTAAAAGATTTTTATCTTGCATTTAAAAAGGTATCTTGATTTACACATTCGTTTTTATTCATCTGTGTACTATTTTTAATTTATAACTTACACATATATTTGTTTATTTTATAAAAGATGAATGGATGATAATGGAGCGCCAACGAGCTTCAAAACCTTTATTGAAAAAATAAAGACCGAAAGACTAAGGAAGAAATGTGCTAAGAATGTTAAACTTGATCCAACTCTTACTCATTTCATTTGGAATGGGCTAGACATTGTTCAATATGAAGTAATACAAGGTGACTATGAAGACATTTCTAAACTCATACCTAAAAGGGAGTATGCCCTAGTTATTGCAGATATTCCCCATGGTTTCAATATTCCAAATATTGACTATGATAGTGACCCTTATACTTATCAAGATTTTAGTAAAATGGTTGCGGGATTTGCAGAAGTCACACCATCACCATTATGGATATTTGTGACATTTCATTCAGACACACAATTGACAATGATATTGGTAAGCTTCAAAGGGAAAACAAATTCAATGATCCAGCTTACATAGTAAGACGTTTAAAATGTATATTTGATTAATGTTGAAAAATTCATTTATGTACAAGTTGATTGAACTTTTACTATTTCATGTTACAGGCAAAAGTCAAATCTTCTTAACCGTGACGATCAAATATTTATAAATGATTGTGAGTTCATTTATATTGATAGTTGGGCAAAATATGATAGCTGTATGTCTATAATTTTTAATCGGGTGGACCGAGAGAGTCATAACCAAATACTGAGTTATGATGCTGTTGTGAGAAAACCAACATATGAAGACAAAGAAGCAAAATGAGAGATAGTTAACATTTATCAAAAACCACAATTATTGATTAGCTATCTTACAGACATATGTTCAAATGAAGGAGATTGGGTTCTGGATTTAGTTTCTGGCTCAGGTAAGTTTTATTATATAGAATTGAATTTCAATATCTTATTTTTTTAATTAATATGTCATTGTACTAGTTTACCTCATTATTTCTTTTGTGCTTGATAACTAGGTACAACACTAGCATGCTGCCTTCAAAAAGGAAGAAATTGCATTGCAATTGAAAAAGATCCATTACAATGCAATTTCATTCAGCAAAGAATTAATGCTCTTCAATTTCTTCCAGATGTAATGCAAGAAATTGGGTTGAAGAAAGGGGACTTTAATGAATCACGTGTGGTAAAAAAGGCAAAGGAACCTCAACCACCATTACATGGGATGTTTGGAAAGACATACTTTGGGAGATTGGCAGACATGAAAGATCCATTAGAAGACGAAAATGAGCAAAAAGAAGTAGAAAATATTGAGGAAAAAAACAATGATGAAACTCTAGAGGATGAAGAGTTTGGATTACGTGACATTGTTGATTAAATTTAAGTTATGCTTGGAAATCAAGCTCATTTTTCGTCACTATTAAGTAGTTATATTTGCAATGTTTTGACTTTGATATTTTATGAGAAGAATATACACTCAATTAAGGTTGTTATGCGTTCAATATTTGTAATATGTGATTTTCGCACTAATTTTTAAGTTAAACATTATTTTTTGAAAAAAAAAAGTGATTATTATTATTTTTTTGACATGAAATTCATAAAAAAAACTATTATTTAACAATTTTTAGTTAAAATTTTCGTATAAAAATTGTGATTTTCGCATGTCAATTGTAGCAAAAAATTATCAAAACGTGTAGTTTTTTAATTATATTTATGTTAAAAATGACTATTTTTATGTCAATTGTTAGAAAAATATTGTTTTTTAGAAACAAATTATTTCTTGTGGATTGAAAAGTTAATTAACAATGTATAAAATATGCAGAATATCGAAAATTCCAAATATCAACCTTCTTGTTTAAATATGCGAAAGAATAAAAACCTCACTTACAAAAAAAAAAAAAAAAAAAAAAAAAAAACAAGAAAATTGAAGAAAAAGACCAGTTCAAAAATTATTAAGTTTACAAAATATTTTTTTACATTAGAATTATAAAGTTAAAAAAAAAAAAAAAAACCTTTTAAAAAAAGGATCTGGTGCAAAATTACCACATTTTTAAATCAACATAAAAAACACTACTATTATAAACACAATGTACATAAAAAAATTATAGTGCCAAAAACTAAGCTTTAAAAAACACGTGTGTTTTGCATAACCCCTTTTCGAAATCTGGTCACTTTTTTGCTATATCTACAAAACGGGTAACAGTATGGGTTCCCGTTTCAAAGTTTACATTGTTTCCAATATATCTATATGGTGGGAATATATTGGAGCCTTAAGTTCCATCTTGGAAAGGTCTCAGTAGATAGAAATGAGAGTGGAAACGACATTCCTCTCTCTTTGGATCACATGTAGCATCAATTGATAGTATTTGGATCAAAGGCTAGGTCATATTCAAAGACGTGGGAATTCCTCCTAAACCAAGATCCTCTCTTGGTAGAAAGAAGGGGTCATACCATTTGAAACTTTAGATAAATCCCTTTGATTGATCTTTTCTGTCTTATTATTTGATATTTTTTATTTGTATCTCTTAACTTACAAATGACACAAATAACTTTATTTTTATTTCATGGTTTTATCCGTAAGAAAAAACTAGTCTTCTTCCTCTTCGAAAAAGTTGAAATTCATGATCGACTATGATCTTCCTACTCACGAATCAACCCAAAATTCTATGACTTAACATGTACTCCTTATTTTCCACCCATACAAAATATTTTGAATTACTACAATATTAAAAAATCTTATCATTTTTCTGACTAGACTAACTCCTTTCATTTAGTATTGTAATAAATATACATAAGTTGGCATTTATGTTTAATAACTATTATCAATGATTAATATTTTAATGTTTAATATTAAAGTTTAATGCTTTATTATGAATATTAGTATTTTTAACCTAATTCTCAATTATCTTAACCGAATATCTACGGGAATATGTTAACCTAAATCCCAATTATGGCCCTACATGTTTAATTGGGCATACGATATAGGGTTAGGGTTTCGTTAAATGCCACAAGCCCTTGACCTACCTAGGTTGTGAAGATATTTTATCAAATTTGCATTAACATAATTTTAACGGTGCAATGTGATTTTAATTACTTAATTTGATTGAATTTTGAAAGGGCATTCTTATTTTATTTCCTTACTGTTCGTTGTCCCTTCAAGTTAATTTTAATTGCTTAAATGTTCGTCGTTATTTTATTTGATTGAATTTTGAAATGGCATTCTTATTTTATTTCCTTATTGTTCGTTGTCCATTCAAGTTAATTTTTATTGCTTAAATGTTCGTCGTTATTTTATTTGTTGGAATTTTGAAATGGCATTCTTATTTTATTTGCGTACGGTTCTTTGTCCATTCCAGTTAAGATAAATAGCAGTTCTTTCATCAAAGTCGAAATTAACTATTAAATATGTCGAAGTACAAAATTTTATATTATTAACAATATTTTAATATTTTTAATAATAACATTATTAATATTAATAATAGATTTAATTATATATATACTTGCTCATAAATTTATAGTAAATTTATTATATATTAAGTATAGTGAATAAAATAGTATTATATATATATATATTTTTTTTTTAAAAGAATAAGCTTGATTATATATATGTAGTAATGTTTAAAATTAATAATATATTGCATTTCGTAGATGTTTAGTTTTATTTAATACCATTCATATTATAATTATAATTATATATAATTTTTATATTTATATTTATTTATTTATATATATATAAAATATATTATTATATTTTGTGGTTTCTAAATGTCTTTATATTATGAAAAACTAATATGAGAGATCATTTTATCTCCCAAAAATTCTATTGGATCTCATGTTCCAATAGTGAGAACAAAGTTCATCATTATATCAGTGACAATCTAAGGTATTATCTATGACAATCTCAGATCCTAGGATTACCTTTCAAGATTGTTCAAACAACTTGCAAAAACCTACAAAAGATCACGCTAGTTAGACAACATATTGCTCATAAATAGTTACAAGCATAAGTGTGTTCATATAAAAACAAACAAAAAATGGGGTTTTCATATGGCATACTAAAGCGGCACGAAAACAATACAAGCATAGAAAACCTAGGTGTAGTCTATTTGCAAAAGGAGATATCAGGAACCATGAGAAACCATTAATATGATATGACAACTAGAAAGAGGGAGTTATAATTTCTTTGGGGCAATATCTCTACTCGAGCATTGATCACTATTGATGCTTCAGGTTGTTTATCTTATCCAAAGACCGAGTCAAACACCAAAAAATACTCTACCCTTGCTAATCTAGCCACAATGTCATCTAGACTATATCTAATATCGTAGAGGTTCACTTAATCTCCTTTTGTACTTCAAATAACTAATAATTGTCAACTTGATTATCATAGAAGACCACATGAAGCAAGGTTTCTAGATGACAGTACACAACCACTAATTTAAGGCAATCGAGCCTCCTTTTTCGAAATTTTCCTAGGTTAGGAATACATCTCGATTTTTTTCCACTTATTTTAGTGTCAAAAAAGTATAACGTATCACCGAACTCCCTTGCTTCCAAGTGAAGAATCTCCTTTCTTACTCGAGGGGGGACGAATTCAAAGTGATAGGCTGCAGAGTTCCAGCTAAAGAGATGCCAATGATGAGAGGAAGATGCGTTTGAGGTGCCACCTCAATGACTGGGAATACGTTGTGAGGGTGCCATGTAGTGGCAGGGAATATGTGTATATATGAGTGAAAGAGGGGTGAATAGGTGAATAGGTGACTATGTTGGTCGATAAGAAGAATTACAGAAGTGTGGATATTAAGACTATTGAGGGCATCGTTAACCACAGAAAGGGGGAGTGATTTAAAATGACTTACATATTCATCCTTCTATAGGAATTGAATTTTTAGAGGAAAAACATTGATTGGAAGTAGGAGACTTACATTAGCCAAAACCTCACCCGTGAGACTGCTAAAACTGGATCGAAAATATACCAAGATACTGGAAACTCCATACCAGTATAAGGAAACTAAATGAATTACCCATAGAGTCAGTAATTTGAGGGGACACTGTCGGTAACATAGCGGCGAGCTCAAAGGGGGGACCCGTTGCTCTGTTGTGAAGAAACAAAAAAAAGAACATGGGCACCTGTAAGAATGAGATAAATTGCGAAATGGAAATAACACACAATAACCAATAAATTGACAACAAGAGAGGAGTTGTGAAGGTGGGTAATGCATATACAAACCTTCATTGAAATCATTGAGTTGTCACCTTGGAAACCAAGAGTTCAATGACACTTGAAAATCTTCCAATTCCTTCAAACAATGCTGAAAATCCACCGCCTTGAGAGAATGCCCATATGGTTATAAATTGGAAACAACATGAGAGGATTGAATGGGTAGGAGAGAAGACCTAAGCGAGCGAAAACTAGAGAAGGACTAGTGTGCGTCATGGCATGCATGTTAATAGGAATATTGAAAATGAAAATCATGTGCTCATGAGTGTGTTATGTCTTGCTTATGTCAGAGTCTCCGCACTCTGTAATACATATCATTAATATAACAAGAACAACAACAATACTCCCATCAATATTAAAAATAATATTATTAATAACATCATTAATACAACATTACTTTTTTTAGAATAATAATATTATTAATGTTAATAATAATATTATTAATGTTATTAATAATATATAACTAATGAAATTAATATTAATATTTAAATATAGTCCAACAATTTTGAAGCGTATTCAATCATCAACTGTGGTCAACCACATTTAATAATGTCGCAATGCAACATTACAAAATCAGTGGGCCACTTTTACTCATATTTGGGTTTGCAATATTGCCTTCATAATATTAGGGTTTATAATATTGGATTTTAATATTGGGTTAAATAATATGAGGGTTTATAATACAAGGTGTTTAATATATAGGATTTATAATTTCTTATTTATAATATTGGATTTAATATTAGGTTTTATAATATTAGATTTAATATTCGGGTTTAACATTCACTTTATAATATTAAAAATCTACCCAACATCACAATGTGATAAACATTGTCACAATGTAATGAACATTGACGCAATATCACATTACATTGCAATTTACCCAAAATTACAATGTGACTAATATTGTAATGATAACGCTACACTAGTGGGAGATCATTTTTGCATCCAACATTGGGGATGGCCCTGGCCTAGGCACAAACTATCTCATTGGGGAGAAAAAAAGTAAAAAATAAATAAAAATTAAAAAAGTGTTCCTTGAGACAAGGAAAGAGAGGTTGTGGTGAGCATCATGGTGACTATCAAAAAGAAGAAAGTAGACAATAAAAAAAGGTGTACCGATAATGGTGAAAAAGAGGAGGTTCCTTAATAGTAGTGAGTAGATGATCAAGATCTCATGCATCCTGGTTCGCATATCCATTAGTGCTTGCATAGATAGAAAACTAGATAGTGAAGAAGATTTACTCAATTATTAGGTGAGAACAAGTAGACTTTGAGTTTCGAGAGTAAATGGATAAAATACTTGGGAAATTGAAGATTGGCATCTGAAGGAATGAGATGTTCTGCACTTAAGTCTACTAAGCTTTGAGTTGACGTTGTGGGAGTTGGAATTGATTGAGTTTCTCATAATGACCTTTAATAGCCTTTGTGATGCCATGAGTAGTGTGTTAGCCATCAAGGTTGTGAGGAGAGAGTTGAGGTAAAATAATTACCTTGAAGGCTTATATAAAAGTACAACGTTATCGATCAATGAAGAATATGAATGTTCATTGGAAAATAATTATAGTGGAAATGGTAGAAACCTAAGGAGTATGCATCGCTCCATAAGTAGTGGATAAATTTGGATGCAAATATGGAAATTTACAGAATTTAAAATTAATAGTGTGTCAATGGATCAACATATTCTAGTTATCTATGAAACATATGAATAAATTCAACTCATTTGTGGAGGAGATGATTATTTGTCTTATTAATATTGCATTGAATTCACATATTAATCCTAGGTAACTCAACCTATAGGTGGAATTAGTTTTTTAGAATTCACAACTCTAAAAAATGATAGATAAATCATGGAGACTGAAGAAAAAAAATAAAAATAGAGATTAAGTAAAGAAGATCCAATATAATTAGTGAATGTCTACACCAATGACAGAAAGGAAGATTCCAACCATGTGCATGATTCTAGAGGAGGACCATGTATGTCGTGTATCTCTATTTGGTATTGTAGTGCTGCAATATTTTTTTTTGATGAAAAGTCATTCCAAAGTTTGAATTATAAAAAGTTTATTATATAGAGAAATGAGATTTTGCTACATGTATATCTCGATAGAATATTTATCAAAGTTTCACTCTATGTCGACATTGGTATGTGCATAGAAAATATAGGATTGAGTTGGATACATCTTGTATACATCCTATTTTTTTAGATAACTAGCAAGCATAATAGATTTTCACCCATGTATCTTGATAGATGGAACTATGTCCATAGGATGACCAATTACTCAATCTTGATGGTCATTTTGATGTTAGGTCTTTGAATACAACAAGTTCTGAATTTATCTCAGGTATTAATTGTACTTTGGTTTCCAACTACTACATGATGATAAATATTAAGATGCAAATGAATTCCAATGTTATCACTTGAAAACCATGTTTGTAAGGGGCTAAAATTTTGTAATCGAATAAAAATATGTTAATAGGAAGGAGAAATAGGTCTTAGATAAAGAAAAGAGTTGTTTGGAGCTTAGTCAATGAATTAGGCAATAATCCTTGTGAAAGTGTTATGCGAGTAACAAATATTGGTTGTGGCAGTAGTAGAGGTTGGATGATGATGGACAAATTAAGGTGAAATATTGAGTGTCATGTTAAATAAAATAGGTTCATGCTTATATTGTAATGTGATGCACATGTTTGTATGAAAGTCTATAGTGTCATCTTTAAGTTGATGTTTATTGTAATATCTAGATAGGCATCCGTACATATTTATCATATGTCCTTGATGACTCAGATAATTTTTTTTATTTTAGTTATGTAGCCTATGTTAGGGATGTATTTAACACTTAGAGGAGTACACCATTTTTTTCTACATACTCTATTAGTGGACCATACTATTTATTGTAGACTTTGTTATAGAGTAAAGTAGACCATGTTGGTTGTAGAATTTGGAGGTGAATTTTACATTTATGGAAATTTCATCAAGAAGTTGAATACATTATGTACATGAAGGGGCATCTTAGTAACCTTATAATTGCAATAATTAGGCACCCATGAATTCAGTGGATAGTTTTGTATATATATGGATGTTTATAGTGTGGTGATGTTTGAATGGTTGAGGTATGGAGTGAAAGTACAAAATTGCACCAAAGATAATTTTTTTTATCAATATTTTTTCAATTCATAGTGAAGAATTTTTTGTAGACAGAAAGACATTGAAAACCCCAACTAATCCCAAAAATATTTTCCTTGTGATGCATTAAAGAATTACATATTAAGCTTGCATTTATCAATCAAATTACAAGTGCATAAAATAAGAGGAAGAGAATAATAGCAAGTCATGCATAGAAGACTCCAGATTGATATCAGAGTTTGTCGAGGAGGGACTACGTCTCCGGGCCTTACTTGAATTAGTGGAGAAGCCCTATTTTCATTAAATGGAAAAATAATGAAACTACATCAAAAGTCAAAATGACAACCATATAACTCCAAAATTGAAGAAGATTGAAAATTTTAGGTCTTTGATGGAGAAACAAATAGCACCATTGAGTTCATGGCGTCGAGAAATGATGAAACCGTATAAAATTTGTCGAAAACTGATAAAGTGAAAATCTAGCTCCTTGGAGAAATTTCTCAGATCATGGTTTTAGCCACCTCTCTGCACTGATCATGGTTCCGCCACCTGCAATGGGTCTGCCTCAAACTTCATGCACCCTTCTACTCGCCACACATTGAGCAAATAAGTTCATTTAAGGTCTGGACGGTGGATCCA
This sequence comes from Pinus taeda, assembly GCA_000404065.3. NCBI lineage: Eukaryota > Viridiplantae > Streptophyta > Pinopsida > Pinales > Pinaceae > Pinus > Pinus taeda. Next base: position 11,301 of record APFE030231615.1, read on the forward strand.
CCAAGAAGGCGGTTTTGGCGCAATGGCAATCATAAGCAAATTTTTGAGGAGGGGTTGGGTCTGCCTTGGGCAGCCCACCCCTTACCCTCCACCGGTTGAGTGTATTGGAGTCATCATACATGGGGGTGTGCGTTATTTTGAGTTACACATGGGGCCACTCGGTGGGGGCCGGTCCATGTGGGTCGGGCGGGTTCAATCCTTGTTGGCCCCGCTATAATAGTCGACATAATAAGTGGAGGATACGGGTGTGGGCCAGGTCCACCAGAGGTGGTCCACCCCCCCAACTGAACATTAATTTGGGCTGGCGGGGGTCATGGCCCGTCAGCCATTAAAAAATATTTTTTTTTTGACTTTAAATATATGTAGGTCATTGGGGGCTAGAGGGGTTGGTGTCTCGTCACCCCAATAATATGCTTTTTCTCATTATTTAGAAAACAATTATCCATTTTTGAAAATTCAAAAAATGACCGAATTAGACAAATTAAACAAGCCACAAATTCTCCCAGACTATGGCCCATGCTGGCTGGAATCCGATGGCCAAATCTTGTCCAAATTGCTACCTCCTTAAGCCTGCCGAGTCACCCAAGTCAACCTTGAACATTGGCTGCCCCTAAATTTCGCATACGGACTCGGTTTGAAGAAATATTCACACCAACACAATCATGATGATGAGATCTTCAACATGAACGTAGTTTGAGTACAATCCAAGCACTTTGATTTTTAACCCTTCCTGATCCCTCTTAGACTTCTGCATCTATCTAGAGCAACCTGGATCAATCCTCCCCACCGAGGAGCTTTTGGACCCCAAAAGAATTTACACCAGGCATACTGTTTGTGTCCTTTTCAATCCACACTTTCAATCACCTACACGTGAAACTAGTACATTCTTTGCATTCATGCACATCACACATGAATTAACAACCCTTCCTTGCCAAGAGTTTATAGCACACACTCCTTGGTCAAGGATTAGATAAAAAGTAATCAATACCTCAACTACAAATAAAGAAAGGCCAAAATATCATCGTTGTGTTTTGAAGTGATAGGAAACTGTTGTGGCCACCAACAACCCCCCTCCTTATGAAGTGTTATTGCTAATACTAAATAAGTGGGGACCCTTAGTAAAAAAATTTAAAAAGTCAAATTAGTGTTATATTTCCTTTTAGATGAAACTTACAACATCATGGACTTAGGAAAATACCTTTGACGAATCTTAAAACCTAAGTTTCATAATGAAGAAAGTAAATTCACTCCTTAAGAGATATCGCATCGCGCAAAGAATGATAGGGTACCTTCTAATGAGCTAAAATGATAAAAAAACACGAGATTGCGACGCGAAACTTCATCGCATCACATACATTAAAGAAACACTCACATTGAAAAACTTTAAAATCACCGATATGCGATATCGCATATCGCGCATCGCAAAAATCACATTAACTACACATAAGGATTATAACGACTAAGTGATCTGTGATATTGCAATATTGCGATATTGCAATACGGCGATACTGCGAAGTTGCGATGTTGCAATATTGCGATACTGCGACCTTGCGATAGAATAGCACAAAGAAATTGCGATAATGCGATACAACGATCTGCGATATCGTAAAGAAAAATTGCAGGACCTCTCCATCGCAGTTGGTTTTGGCTCATTATTAGAGAAAACGTTTTAAGCCAAGAATTGGTCATGAATTTTAATGCGAATTAATGAGTTTTTGCCAGTTGTTAATGAAGTACGGTGTTGTGTTTTTCGAAGAACTAGTTCACGTAAGGTGGCATGTTTTGCATATCTTAGGCATTTAATGTTTTCTTGTCATTACTTTTTTATCGTTACTTCCACCTCAAATGTAAACTGCAGGAACGAAGGACAAAGCGTTATACAAGGCAGTATGAAGAAAACTATGAGGACGAAATGCAACACTCCAATGTCCATTTCGGAAGGCACACCAAATCCACTTAAGGGAAAGAAAGAGCCACGAAACTCTTCTGAGGTATCCATCACAAATTTCTCATATACAGGCATGGTTGAATGGGTACTGAATGATGTTGATACTAGAAACATATAGTTGAATGCTCAGGGTCAAGAGCTCACGGAATCACTATTTTTACAAATTTTGAGCTTTATACCTAATGAGAGAAAAAGGCGCAAGAGGAAAAAATTGCATCAGGGAAGCCTGCATCAAGAAACATAGGGAGTTTCCGATGCGTGATTAGGGCTTAGTGCTAATCGCGCATCGCTGAGAAAACTTGGTCGAAAAGGAAGGCTCCTAATTACTCAGTCACCTGCAAGCCCCGAAAATTGCAAGAAAGCAGCGATAGAAACAAACTGGCAACAGAAAACTAAAGGAAAAGCAAAAGCAGTCCAAGGGTTAACCAAGTTGAAATGGGATTATTACTAGGTATACGTGGTAATGTCACATAGTCATTGGATGACTCTCAAGTATATCATCAATTTTACTGAGAAGATAATGCCAGCTGTTTCCTATTCTATTTTCTTAACTCAACCAAAGACGGAAGACAATCAGCCGACTCCACTCAGGAAAATACTGAATGCTTGCGATGTTAAGGAGAAAATTTAGAAATAGTTAGATATTAGATTTAATTTTATAAATAGTTTTGCTTAGAAAGAGGGCGACCATTTAAACTGAATCCTCAATTTTTGTAAATAAGTTATTTAGTTAGTAGTATTTAAACCCTTCTCATGCATTTAGAGAAGGGTCCAGAAATTTATCAAAAAGTTTTCCTCAGAACATGCACTTTTGCACCCTCAGAGGAGGTTTTGGTGAATGAATGGAATAGGGTTTATTTGATATTTTCATTTTATATCTGCTACTGATGTTGCACTTCTGTTCTCTTATTGGATGTTAAATCAAAGAGAGATAAATCAATTGTCGCTTGAAGCTCATGAGTAGGACTAGTTATAAATGGTACTTTTATCTCTTAACCATTTCTGCTTATGCGTTAAAGTGATATTCAGTTTTCAATTGTTTATATATTACAGCATGGATGACTGAGTTATCATTTGGCACTTTTGTACGGTGATAACTATTTGTTTATTCTTAGTGTATGAATAGCTCATTTATGCGATAAGTTTTCACAACTGTTTCGTCTAACTTCTTATACGAAGTAGTTCGTCTTTATTGAATTCTTTTCTTATAATAGCTGAATGATCTTTATTACTAATTATTGTTTGAAATCTTTTTAGATCGCATAGAAGAAAGATCACACCCCAGGTTAGCATAAATTTTTGATATTTTTTCTGTTCATTAGAATACAACAACATAGCATTAGATTAGAATTAGGATAGAAGTATTCCATTTAGAACAGAAATACCCATCTTTCTCATAGACACACTGAATTGGGAAACTGGTCCCATATCCCCAGTCGGACCTACTATACCAAACGGATAAGGAGTTGCCAACCAAGGTCCAGACCGGGGCGGTATCCCCCTTGTTGTTGATCCAATTTTTGGGGCCTTCAACATATTTGGCGCTAGAAGGAGGGCCTAAACTATGAATGGCAAGTAAATCCAAATCAAAATACCATTCTGAGAGTAAATCTCCCTCACCATCTCCCCCGACTTCTCCATTACACTTAAATCCAGAGTTAGAAGTCACCAGAGCATCAACCGCTGCTACAATTCCTGACATTTTAGAAAAATTTGTTATTGAACCTCCTCAAGTCGAATCTCTGATTCACAAACTTCATTGATTTTCCATTTCCCCTCAAAGATCTGATAAATCTCAGGCAGCGTGACTTCGCAGTATAACTCTACTCATCCCCTGACCAGATTAAAGAGTGAAAATTTTGGTGTTTGGCCAACCGTATTACCTCTTCCCAAAAGGAAAAGAGTAAGGAGGTCACCTAAAGGGTCCAACAGTGAGACTCTTTCATCAACATCATCCATCTCAAACTCTCCACCGCGAAGTCAGCCATCCACTCCTCCACTCCAGACCATTATCAATCCACCCAGTGGAATCCCTACAACTCCTCCTCAATCATTTGCGATCATAATAACCTCATCTTCCCAACCATAGGGATCATATTCTGCAAATCCCCCTGTTAGCAGTTCAGCAATGGCCCAGTCTCCATGGAACAACCCTAGGGCAGTCTTAATGCCTGCGCCCTTGAGTCAAATACCAGCCCATCCTGAGAAATCACTGCCTAAGTTCAATCCTGAGGCAGGCATGCTAGCAGAAGAGCACATAAACAACTTTATGCTATCCATTAACCTCAATGGAGTTACTAATGAAGATGTTGTTGTTCGACTGTTTCCTTATACTCTGCAAGGAATAGCCGGATCGTGGTATTGCTCATTACCCTCTGGATCTATTACCAGTTGGGACATCTTCCGAGACCAATTCCTAACCAAATTTGGTGATGACAGGTCTACGGCAATGTTAATCAACGAACTATCCAACCTTAGGGATGAATATAGAGAGCCTATGAAAGACATCGATCTATGTTTCAATAAAATTCTAAACAAAATTCCTACTGCTTCCCAGCCTAGCGAGGAAGTGCGATGCGAATGGTATATCACTACATTACCATCAAACATAGCAATCTTCATGGACAGGGCTAATAAAACAACCTTAGCCGAAAACATGAAAGAAGCCATAGCAGTAGAGAAACGTATAATAGCCTTAGAGAAGAAATCCATGATAGAAGAATGGAAGTCTAAGAAGGTCATCTTCAAAGAAGAGTGCAAGAAGAAGAAAACAAAAGATCCATTCGATTTGGAGGGATTGCAAAAAGTTCTGAAGACCATGTCCAATGAAATGGTCGACATAAAAAAGCAAGTAGCAGAAACTTCTTCAAAAAGGCCTTACAGAGCTTTTAAAAGATGCTCGTCAATGGATTCAAGGCCACCGAATGCTATAAAAAGTGCTGAATCCAAGGAAGAGGAAGAGGAAATTGCCATTGAAGGGCAAACCGATGATGAATAAGTTGTAGAATTACAAGGAATGTGGGATTTCATCCTCCCACAAGAGGAAGATCAAGAAGTATTCCCAGTTAACACACGAAGTAGAAATTAGCTTGATCCTCCCAAAACTACCCCAAAACCAAAGAGCGCAAGCTCTGTAACAAGGGATAAATTCGCAACAAAGAAAATGACATTTAAAGGGACTCAAACTAGCCCAGTCGAAACAGATTCACGTACTCCATCTAAAACGCCGATCATTTTGGATGAAATGGAGTACAATATTATAGAAGACATGAAAAATACTAGGGCCAACATCACTCTATATGAATTGAGTAAGCTAAAGCATCAAATAAAGATAATGATGAAAGAATTACATGTTGTGCCAGTTGCACCTTTGCCTGCCGCTATAATTTCTCAAGCTTCTCAGAACATGGGAAGACCTCCAACTAATATGACTCACAAGATTGATCCAAACGACATCGCTTTAATTGGAGGAAGATCGAGATCTCATACCCCCCCTTTTCTCCTTACTTATGAAATTTTTATGAAAAATGTACATAATTGTTTAGTGGATTCAGGTGCTTCATCGAATATTTTACCAAAGTCCATATGCACCAAATTAAATGTTCAACCACAAAAATCTGTTGTTCGCATAGTTCAGCTGGATCGATCTCAAGTCAAAGTCATTGGTGAACTAAGTCAAGTAACCATAAGGCTGTCATCCAACCCGAAGGTATGTTAAGTTATTGACATTTTAGTCGTTGATATCCCTGAATTCTATGGCTTAATTCTTAGCAGGGATTGGTCAGAAAACTGCATGGATACTTCGCAACTCATTGGTCGCACATGTGGCTGCCTTATAATGGTAAGCCAAATCAAATAAAAGTTGAACGAGAATTACATCAGAAGTACATAGTAACAAAATTAGAGGGGGAAAATGAACCAGTAGCATATAACAATAGCATAATTGGTAATTACTCAGTGGATTATTTTCTCGGCAATTTTAATTTTCATACGTCACCTTATTTAGAACATTATGTTTTATCCCAAGTCGAAATTTTTTCTCAAATGGATAGTTCAAAATGTATCAATTTATTAGATAGACCTGTAAATAAATCTTTGTTTTGGAAATTATTTTTTGATGGTTCTAAATCTAACGAAGGAGCAGGAGCAGGATGCATGCTAATTAGTCCAGAAGGAGATAA